>MU223540.1:2643762-2675270 GCA_018584345.1 Thuja plicata | reverse complement strand
ATCCCTCTAACCTTTTTCAATTTACTTATGCTTACCAAGTTATCAAAGTTCACATGACACAACCTCTTATGCCATAACCAAACATCATTGTACTATGCAAACAAACATGTTTCTTCAGATAAATCCATATAGAACAAGTTACCTTTGGTCTGATCACCACTTCCAACTAGTTCTCTAGTAGAGTCATAGATCTTTGCTTTTCTGTGATGGAACTCAACTTTGTAACCAGAAGTGTTCAGCTGTGCAACACTTAACAAATTGTAATTAAGATCATCTACCCAATACAGATCATCACATCTAATTTTTTCAGTCAAGTTAATCAATCCTTTACCTTTGATAAGACATGGTGCATCATTAGCAAATTTTACATATCCTCCTTTGCATTGGTTTAGGGTTTCAAACTTATCCTTGTCACTAGTCATATGATGGGAACAACCATTGTCAATGATCCAACGATCACTTTTTCTCTTATAAGAAATTAATGTAGTTTTCTCATCATCATCAGAATCTTCTTTCATTACAACATAAACAACTTCTATATCATTGTCATCAGAATTGTCAGTATCATAGTCAGAAGTTTCTTCAGCAATATAAGAAGATTTCTTACCTTTGTCTTTCTAATCATTATATTTCCTGAAGTCTTGGTCATCCTTTCTTTCTTTGTATTCTCTATATTTGTTGTCCTTTCTTTCATCTTTTTTATTCTTATCAGGACATCCAGCAGCTATATGACCAACTTTATTGCATGAAAAACAAATGATAAGAAGTTTACCTCTGTATTTTCCTTTTCCTCTGGACAACCTTTTTTCCATAAGTGCTTCAAGTTCTTCAAGATCATCATCAGTAGCGTCACTATCACTGTTCACATGTTTCTTTCCTTTTTAAGATTTATTGAGAACCAATTGAGATCTAAAAGAAGAATCAATACCTTGTGGATTGTAGTTATCATAATTTGACATTTCAAATGCAATGAGTCTACCTATCAGATTTTCCAGATTCAGATTATTGTTAGGAGTACATCTTAGTTCTTGAATTGTAGAAACTCTAATAGCATATACAAGAAGTAAAGTTCTCAGTACCGTGCTCATAATAGTGTTCTCATCTATTGTTCCATTAGCTCCTCTAATGGCATTTACAACTTCTTTTACTCTAGCATAATACTGATTAACATTTTCACCTTCTTGCATTTTCATCTCATCAAACTTACCTCTTAGACTTTCTGATTCAGCTCTCAGCACATTTGTGTCTCCACCATAGATAGTTGCAATTTTATCCCACATCTACTTTGCATTTGTGCAGCTCTTTATATCATCAAACTCTGAATAGCTCAACGAGGATGCAATCTCCAACATTGCTTGATTGTGCTCTTTCTTTTATCTTAGTTGTGCAGCTATGAGAGGAGTAGTAGGTGATACATAGTCATTTTCAATAAGTCTCTTAGTATCATCTCCAATACTAGCCAGATGTAGTTTCATCAAACTCTACCATGCAGGGAAGTTATCCTTCTTCAACTTCAGAACCTCCTTCTTATACATCTTGATCTTTTCACTCCAAGTACCTTCAAACTATTTTCAGGAGACCAAAGCTCTGATACCAACTGTTAGAATGAATTTAGAATAATTGAGAGGGGTGGGGTGAATTAGTTATCCTCAAGTCTAGATGTAGCAAATAAAACTTTCTATATTTTAGATCTACTTGGCAGCAGTAGCATATGTCAACAACTTAATCATGCAGTTTACTGTCTAATGTAATTAGCTTGTAGAAACATAATAGTAAAACAAACCATAACCATTCACACAAGTTGACACAAGTATTTAACATGGAAACCCAATATGGGAAAAACCACCAGTAACATGATACCAAGTTTCACTCTTTTGAAGTGAGCTCTGTGAGGAGCCAACCCTGTTAAAGGTTACAATAACACACTATTAGGTGTGACCTAGTTAAAGGATTTAATCACCCTGTTCGGAGTGGCCTTGTTAGAGGACTTAGAACATTCCACCTGAATGTCACCTTGTTAGAGGATTTATACAAATGATTGTTAGGTCAACCTTGTTAAAGGATTTTAACTGATATAATGGTTTGAAAGTATTCAGTAGTTATGATCTGATACATACAACTTACTTTGCAAATTCAAATCCAATTATAGCTCTGATGCTAACTTACTAGATGGTCTGCATTGTCATTTCAATCTTCTAATCTCCTTGGAAATCCGTCAAGCAATCACACATGCAACTCTCTGCTTCTGTATTCAACCTTCTATGCTAGGTCATGCCAAACAATAAATCAACTATGCAAACCTCTTGCATACATCCATCCACTTCTACACTTAATGAATAAACCCTTGAGGTTATCATATACCTCTTTGTCTAGGTCAAATAAATCTTTGCTGCTTAATCAAGATCGTAGATCTTAGGTTATGTCAGATCCAATGGATCATTCCATCATTTCATTACATTTACTTCTCCAAAGTAGTCTTTAATTAAATATTGAAACCATGCATTAATTATGGTTATCCATACATTAAATGATGTGGATTAATCTTTAATTAACATTAAATATCCCAATAAAATTAACTAAGTCGGCCAGAGAACTCAAATCTCATCATTAATCCAATTACTGTAAGTCGGCCAACATCACTATTTTCACTCAGAAATTTCACTGGTGTTCGACATTGAACAAAATTGCTCATCAAAAAAAAATTCACTTGACACAAGCAACTTTTCTTGGGACAAGTCAAACTTGCTCGGCACAAAACAACCAGAAAAACTGTCTTTGAAAGATAAACAACTATGTACTTTGCCAGAGTGCCAACTGATCAAGTACCATTTTATTTTCTTGGTCTTCTTGTTAAATCTTCTTCATCAACAATAGATATGGTACTCAAATAGATAACAATAGTCTCACTAGTTAAGGTTTGACATCAATGACAAAATAACAATTTCTTGCAATGTCACTTTCCAACAAGTGCTTCCATTTTAAGATGATACACTATGATCGAGAGCTTTATGCATTGGTGCAAGCTCTTAAGAAGTGGAGGTACTATTTGTTTCCAAAATAATTTGTTGTATACCCTAAAAATGAGGCCTTAAGCTACATAAATACACAAGAGAAGCTCAGTTTGAGGCATATAAAGTGGATGGAGTTTCTGCAATCATACAATTTCACAATCAAGCACAAGAAAGAAGTGAACAACAAGGTTGCAGATGCACTTAGTAGGAGGTTGCTTAATGTTCAAGAAATACAGTTCCAAATCACATGGGTTGAAGGATTCAAGGATATTTCTGAAGGAGATGTAGATTTCTTAGTGATCTATAAGGTGTGTACTAATTTTGAAAATCACTTTTATAGTGAATATGGTGACTATACTTTATAGAATGGTTTACTGATTAAGGGGAAACAAATATGTGTTCCAAGGGGTTCCATGAGGGAGAACCTCATCCAAGAGAAGAATAATGAAATTTTGAGTGGATACTTTGGGTTAAACAAGACCCTAGACCTAGTAGAGAGGTTCTATTGGAGGCCCAAAATGCAAAAATATATAAGGAGGTATGTTGAGCAATGTGGATTATGTCAGAAGGCAAAGGGGACATCATCAAATGTAGGTCTTTACCAACCATTCCCCATCCCAAATAGACCATGGGAGTGCATAAGTATGGATTTCATAGTGGGGATACCTAGGACACCAACTGGTTTGGATAGTGTGTTTGTGGTAGTGGACAGATTCAGTAAGATGAGTCACTTTATACCATGTAAAACAACACATGATGCCAGTCACATTGCCCAACTTTTATTCAAGGAGATAGTAAGGATACATGGTTTGCCAATGAGCATAGTTACAGACAGAGATGTGAAATTTAGGGGACACTTTTGGAAAACTCTTTGGAAAAGACTAGGTACTAATTTGGCCCATAATTCTGCATATTATCCTCAAATGGATCGTTAGACAGAGGTAATTAACATGGTTCTTGGAAATTTTTTTAGATTTTTAACCAAGGAGTATGGACAAGGATGGGAAACAGTCATCCCACAATAAGATTTTTCCTATAATGATATTGCAAATAGGACTACTGGTAAGAGTCCATTTGAGATTGTGTATGGATTACATCCAAGGGGTGTTTTTGAGCTTAGAGATGTAAAAGGTTATGAAGGGATCAGTGGACATGCAAATGAATTTGCTCAGTTAATGAGAGAGGTCCATGAGAAAGTGAAGAAGACCCTAATGGAGGAAAATTAGATGCTTAAAGCTAAGAAGGATGAAGGGAGAAGAGACTTACAGTTTTAGATAGGAGACTTGGTGATGGTGTGTTTGAACAAAGCTAGGGTACATAAGGGTATACAAAGAAAACTGCAGATTAAGAGGATTGGACCATGTAAGGTGTTGGATAAGTATGGCCCCAATACCTACAAGATATATCTACCCTAGGATATGTCCATTTCTCCCATTTTCAATGTGAAGGACTTGATTTAGTACAAGGGTCTAGAAACATATGAGGGAAAGTACAGTACAAAGGTGACTAAGGATATGGTAGAACTCCAAGTCCCTGATCAGATCAAGCCACAAGTAGAGAGAATTTTGGATTCAAGAGTGAAGAAGAAGACTAGGAGTAATAATTACATGGAGCATCTAGTCAAATGGGAGAAATAACCTAAGTCAGAGGCTACTTTGATAGAAGAGAGTGACTTTATGAAGCGTTGCATCAGTTTGGAGTTTGTCACATCTCATGTACCTTGATTTTCTTGTTGCATGGGGAGAATGATGCAGGAGCACCTTAAGGTCTCAAGGAAGATCTTTGAAAATTTTGGATTGTAGATGGTTCTAGCCAACCACAAAGGTAATAAGGACTAATGATAAAGTCCCAAGTTTTATTTGGTGTGTGATTAGAGGTAGGACTTTTTGAGTCATGTGTTTTGTGTGTTCAATTAGGCTCTAGTGCTTAAGTCCTAGAAAAGTAAACAATGGTCAAAGTTTGACCAAGAATCCAAAAAGGAGTGGAATTTATAATTTTGATGTTTTTAAGTGTTTTTGGATCCAAGGTATTGATTCTGGATCGAGTTATGCAAGGTAGGATAGTGGAATGTCAAATGTACAAAAAGTTGTAAAAGTTGCTCATGACAACTTTGCAACTTTACAAAGTTGTCATGACAACATTTCCTAAAATCTAGGAAATGAATTTAATGGTGTTAAAATCCCAACCTAGGGGTCCAAATATTTGGGGATAGACTATTTAAGCCCATAAAAACCCTAATCTAAGTGTTGGATGTGTTATTGTACGAACTGTGTTTTGGAAAGGAAAGATTGGGACTGTGTTTTTGTAACAGAGCCTTCATCCGGACCTTTAATGGATTGAATGGGTTGAAATAATTCATTGAGCCTTGGATAATTTTTATTTAATTACTCTATGTGGTGTTATTTTTGTAATTTGGCACTTTTTTTAATCATTTTGTAAATTCTTTAAGTTTCACTGGTTCGCTATATGTTTTAAAGCCAATCGTGTAAAAATGAGTCCCACTTGATTTCCCATGGTTGAACTTAAATGGCCACTTGGAATCAAGTAGGGGACTATGTAAGTATTTTAAATATGTATTTTAAAGTTTTTGTGTGCACGGGAGCTAATTTTTTCATCAAGCCCTAGGCGAGTACAAAGGTATTATGGCTAGTAGCTTGTACAATGCAGAGAAAAGAGAGCTTGCTAGATGGATTGGTTTGAGCCAATAAATGGTGGAAGAGTGTAGGGGAATGTGTCCTTGATATGGTTATGCAAGGAGAAGATTAGAGGAGGCCATTATACAACCTATTGAAAGAAAAGAAACCAAACAAGACTAAATGCCCTAGAAACCCTTGAAAATAGGGGTTTGCTGGAAGTTCTATGTATGGAAAACTTGGGGACCTAAAACCTAGAAAATAATAGAGCCTAGGTTGACCTCATAAAGAATCCATAGTCAGTTTAGTGGGTTATTAAGGATAATTTGGAGGAAATCAAAGATTTTAGTTTCTAGGAGGCATAATTGGGCTAAAAAGGCTACAAGGCCTAAAATCAAGAAAAGGAAGAACTCGATGGAAAACCTTTGGGAGAATCCATTAAAATGGATAAAAATTGGTTGAAAGTGAACAAGGAATAGGAAGGATACCTAATCCTATTTCCAAGAACAAGTTGGGAGAAAATTGGCTTGATTTAGCCTATGAGTGCATAGTTGGATTGAGAAGGATATGAAGAGAGTTTGAAGTTGGTGAAGAGATCTAAAAGGAGTAGGGGACCATAGGAGTTTCCTATGGTTAGGGTAGAAATAGACACCCTAGGAATACTGAAGAGAAGGTCTTGAAAAGAGAAAGGATGCTCTCAAGATTTATAACTCCCCACAAAAATCTAACGACCGACGTATTGCCTTAAAGGGAAAGTGCTCAAGATCTGCTCATTAAGACATCATTCCTTAGTGACGCATTTCCATGGCGGGAAAAGATCAGGTGAGAAGGTAAATTAAAGACTGATCAAGTGGGTTTTGATTGGACAGACATTGTATTACCTCAAAGAAAAAGTAATCGAGATCTAGCCATTAAGGCATTGCGCCATGGTGACATCTGGCATAAATTATATCATTGGTCTTGGGTTTATAGAGCAGTAAAGACATAGTAAATTAAAGAAGATTTGATGGAAAGTGTAATCCCTTGATGACCAAGATGAAGTTATTTAACCTTTGAGGCATTACGCTTGGTGGCCACGTGTCCTTCCAGTTAAGTAGGACCTGCAGTTGTGAATCCAAGGATAAAATAAAGGTCAGTCAAGTTAGTTTTGATTTGACGATGGGCGTAAAGCCTTAATCCAAAGATGAAGGGAAGATAGTTATCAAGGCATTATTCCTGTACAACGCGTGGAAGATCTGATCCTATGCTCATGGATTACTTAAAGGATATCAACAATGGTGTTTTAAAGGCCAATAAAGTTTGAATCTCATCCATTTGATTCATTTTCCACACCACCTATGATCATTTGTATTTGCATTAAAATATTTAAATGTTGTTTCTCAGGGTTTCATGGCGGTCGATAGATAATTTGTCTCAGAGCCATAAATGACCCAATGTGATCTTATGGATTGATTTATGCATAGTTGTTGAAGACCAAAGGGATTCAAATTTGATTTGTGGAATGCATTCAAGACCAGCGTTGACAGATATAATTTTATAATCAGATGATAATTGCATATTGAGTCACATGATCTTTTCTACATTTATGTGAGCTACTCTCAGAGTCATGCCTTTGATTTTCTTTGACTTCAGGGTACTACACTCACATCCATGGATTAGGGAAAATTTATTGCAGATCAGTTTTGCACATATTAAAGGGAAGATAGGGTTTTCAACATGATTATAAAATTGAATGTCTTGACATTGATTGGTTGTAACCCTAACACTAAATGGTCTGATGCTTGTAGCATTCTTGTTCCTATGAAAGAATATTCAAGACCATTTTGAAGGGCTAGAGAATTGGGAAAGTAGAAAGCATTAGGCTTATATTTGTTTCCAGTCTAGGATATAGCGGATGTATTTTTAGATTGTATTAAGATAGGATTGAAAGTTCTTTGATCTTTTGCATATTGTCATATTGCATATTTCCTTTTCATATTGATTCAAGAATTAGATTTACCATACTTAATATAAGTTCTATTAGATTTAAGTCTCTCCTTTATGTTATCTATTAAGGTGTAAGTTTTCTTGTTTACTGTATAAGTTTAGCTTATGCATCTGTATTCCATAAGTCTTCGATCTTAGATCAAACTATTGCTTTGGATATTACATTGATTCTGCATGGATATCTGGTGTAGGAGCACCCTCAAGTTCATCTATTTCAAGCACACCAGTGGACCCAAATACAAAGGGTTAGGATAGTGATTGGATCTAGGATCAAATGTCAATCATAAATTTCTATTTGTAAGGCAAGGTGAAAATAGGTGTTGTTATAAACCTAGATATCTACCTTAGCCATTTTGGACAATTTTTAGTTATGTTGGGCTAGAATAGTCTAGGAGGCCTAAAGAAATTTAGAATTTTTAATCTAACATTTCTAAGGTCCTAAGTGGAGTCTAGGTTTAGAAAATTATAAGATTGTTGACAATTGACAACTTTTGTAAAAATTTGTCAATGTTGTTAATGTTGCATAATGCAACTTTTGCAAAAAGTGCAAGATTTGAATCCCAACGTTCACAACCACTTTTGTTAGTTGGAACTATTTGGGAATCGTATGAAAAAGGTTGAGAAACCTTTCTCCATGGTGGAAGAGTGTTGGAAATACAATAATGGGAAAGCAAGATACTGAGAGGGGGGGTGAATCAGATCTTCAAAATTAAACACATAAAACAAAATGATCCACATTCATACATATATAAATCTAATGTAATATCAGATAGCATACACACAATGAAATAAATAACTCATAACACAAGAACTTGGTAACCCAGAAACCCAAATAGGTAAAAATGGGGTGGGGATGACACCAACAAAATTCTCCACCACTACAGTAATAAAGTGTGCCTATTAAGGCTACAAAAGTTGATTACAAAATGAAATCTACCCTGTTAAAGGTCTGCTCGGTTAAGATCTAAAGATTATTACAATCTACCCTATGAAAGCATTTCAACTTACAATAAAGTAAGCACTCTGTTAGGAGATTTAGAAAGGTCTTCTAGAATCACTCTGTTAGGTGATTTTCACCTGACACAATGATTAGAATGTCTCAAGTATTGATCCTTCATTATGCACTTAGATGCTGATGATAGATCTCCTTTTTCTAGTACCTTCTATGATCTCACAATCTAATATAACTTTACTCTTTTGTTCACTATGTTGTCACTCTGCTTGATCTCTGCTTCTTAACAAAATAACCCTCTATACATTTCACTTCAAAATGTAATCAGCACACACTTCATCTTCTCTCTTCTTTCACACACAAAATAGGGTTTAGAAGTAATCTAATATATATGTTCAATTCTGATAGTGAGATCTAGATCAACGATAAAGATCTAATACCTATACCTTAAAGGTATTACAATTAATGTTTACAATAGATCATGCATAGGATAAAACAATTAAATGCATAACCAACTCCGTAGAAGAATATTAAAGGCATACATAATTCAGCCCAAAAATCTTATACAAGTCAGCCAAATCACTTATCCTTGAAGTTTGAATCATTCCAGACATGTATACAAAAATTGTTCTGCTTGGCACTTGTCATCTTTGTCGCTCGGCACTTAACATCTTTGTATCCTACTCGGATTGGCATAATATAACTTGGCTTGACAATGTAACTAGGTAAATTGAATACTGCTCGGCAATGTTGCTCGGCCTTGCATAGTTTTAGCTTGGCCACACTGATAGCCAACTAAAACTGCCTAAGTGAATGACTAAGTGTCGGTCACTAATCATCAACAGAACTTAGAGATTAACAATCTCCCCCTTTGATATTAGTTGCAAAAACACACTTATCATTACTTCTGTTCATTTCATCAAAATGTTTCCTAAGTATACTAAGTACTCCCACTAGGAATATACTCAGAATTATTCATACAAAAAGTTTACATGCCTTCAAAAATATATACAAGTGGACCTATTCTGTACTGATATATCATACTACATCCTTTCCAACTTCCTTACCAATTTCCCCCTTATTTTTGTCATTGATTGCTGGTGGGGTTAAGTTGTACTTATGCAAAAATTGTTTATGAAGCTACAGGGTGGATTCAAATGTAGTATCCCAGCTTTCCTTAGCAATCTTCATAACTTCCAATTTTATTTCTAGCTCGGCAGCTAGACTCACTAAACTTTCTATAGTTGAGAGATTTACATTTCTCTGTGATAACTCCTTTGCAATTGAAAGTTCCTTCTGTATTACCTCTAAGTGAGGAAATAGACTTGTCTGAATAGTTATCAATTTGGCCCTAATTTGACCATCTTCAGCCATAAGCTTAGCTATTCTCCGTTGTGCATTGATCAACTTAGTAAGATGTAAAGAACTCGAAGTAGTATCCTTACCCAAAGTAGTGCCAGTTGATCTCAAATCTAACTGTAGCTTCTCAACAAGATGTAGATTATCCTTTGTGAAGAATTCAACATCACATAATTTCCTATACAAAGAATAAACATTTTCTGTAACTTTCTCCAAAATTTCTACAAGAGTAGAAAGTTCAACCTATTTTGTTGCAATCTCCTCTGAGATTTTCTCAAGAACTTTTCTCTCGAATCTCCTCTTAGACCATTGTAGAAGTTTTTAATTGCTATTAATATCATCATCAGTTACCTTTTGTATAATGTTAACTAATTGATCAATAATTGGAGCTTGAGGCATTTCATCTTCTAAGTCAAAAGCCTTTGCAAATATGTCTGTGATGTCATGCAACACCTACTTTTGCTTCTGTTCTATTTTCATCTCTTCCTATCTCTTCTTCCTCTTAAGCAATTCTTTAAGAGTCCCTATTTGTTCAAAAGATAATTCATTGGGATCCCATTGTGGAATCACAATTACCTCATCTAATGTTACATCTAGAATTTGAGACTTCTTCTTCAGAACTTTCTTTTTCTTCAAATCTGGTGAACTTATGCTCAGCTGCATAATACCTTTCTTGTCACAGTATCAATGTCCATTGCCTCTTTTAATTTTGTCAAGATTGTCTATGGATTAGGCATACCTCCAGTTTTAGGACCTGTGGGAGTGGATGATGTAGAGTGTGGTAGATCAACCAACACTTTTATTCCCTCTTATTCCTTAGGCTTATCAACATTATCCTTCACCAGTATACCACTATTTAAAACTATTTTGACTACCTCTAAAATAGGTGGATTCTGTGAAGTTACCTCTTGTGCATTTGTTTGCTATTTCTCTTCACCTTTCTGATCATTGACAACTTCAATTATCTTATCAGATGTTGTGTTCTTTCCTTCTTCAATATCAATTGCCTTATAGGCGAATCAGTGTATGTACCAATCGACATGTCCTATTCCTCGGCATTCAAATTGCTGGAATCATCAACTAAGAAATCCATCAGACTGTCTGCAGTCAGATCAAAAGAATTTGTTGAGTCTAATGCATCTTTGGTCTTGTCCTATTCTGTAGTAATTTGACCTTGAGTCATTTGTGGCTCAGGAGTGATCTCCACTTCTTTTGCCTTTTGATAAGATCTTCCTACATCAGATTTCTTATCTTTTGGAACTATCAGTCCAAAGATTTCCTTCCAAATCCTTGTACTTACTAAACCTTCAATATCATTTTTCAAAATAGCATAACCTATAAGTTTAGGAACAAACATATTCTTGTATTCTTCAATGAATTTGGCTCTTTTTTTTGAATTTAACTCAGGTATTACCTTGGCTAGAGTTCCTTCCCTGATTTGTCTTTCTATGGTAAGTGCAAATTCCCATTTGCTTGACAGAAAATCATATAGTTCATTTAGCACATGGTTTCCTATCTCTGTAGGAGTTAACTTGAAAGTACTCATCATATCCAAAAGTGCTTCCTGAACTTTGTACTTATCCACATTATTCAATTTCTCATACTTAATGAGCTTGAAAGTTGCTAACCCTGCTGAATTTCTCAAATTGTCACATACCACATTAATACTAGCTAGTTTCTTAAATTCTACTGTAGGTATGTTTCTAGGTTCATTAATTTTAGTCTTTTCATCATCATCATCTATCCTCAATTGTAGTTTCCTTCTAGGTCTCTTTGCTGGCTTACTCGGTTCAGCCTTAGGAGCAATTTTAGCTTCCTTTCCAGAACTGCTTTCTCCAACCTTCTTCTTTCCATACACTTTTTTTTGTACTTCTTCTACAGAAGTAATAGTAGATTCTCTAGTCCTTGGATGATTAGCTGCAGGAGGTGTAACCTTAGGTTTAGCTTTTCTCAGCTTGGTTACTATTACAATTGATGGTCTTTTACCCTTAGCTTTCTTAGTGATCTCCTTAGATGCACTCACTTCCTCTTCTGTAGAAATATCCTCACCTTGTCTAGTGGTTAGGCCTAAAGGTGCATCCTCAAGTTCTTCATCACTACCTAAACCAACCATTTTCTTTAGATTTTTCACAATCTTCTTTCTTTTCCTCTCCATGGTTCCCTCTGTTAAACTTCTTGAAATTTTAACTTTGGCTTCATCATAATTTCCAAACCTTTCTGCTGTAGTATCAATTGCCCTGGCTAGGAGTGCAATGATGGCTGCTGATGCTTCATCAATGTTAATTTCATATGGAAATGGTTCTAAACATGTTATCCTTGGTGTCACAGCGTGGATATATGTGTTATCCGTATCAACTAGAAAACAAATTTCTTCATAGTGCTTCTCTACTAGTGATCTAGGAATCCTAGTTCTTAATCTCATTCTCTTCTTGAATTCTACAAAATAGCTCCCCATAATGCTATTGAAATTACTTCCTACTTTTACAATACATTCACTAATCTGAATTGTAATGGGTCTATCCTTTTTCCAAATAATATTTCCCAATGTAGGAAATGTATCATGAATGTAGAAAAATATACAGACTAGTAAGGAACCAAACTTACATGATGAGCTCTTAGCCTTTCTGATTGATGCTAGGTTCTTGGCTAATTATGTCTATTGTAGCTCGGCAAGATCATATGTATGATTCTTCTTAACAATTTTCCATGCCTGGTCAATGGTTGTACAAGGAACACTATCCAATCTACTCGACTAATAGAGCTTATGTGCTATTACCAAAACCAAGTTCTAGGTATTTAATTGTAGAGATAGTCATACCTCTATTGTTCCATATGGCTCCAATGTTCAGTTTAATTTCCTCTTTGTTGTTATCTCTCATTGTCCATTTTTCATTAACTACAGGATATCTAGTCACTTGATGAATCATGTTTTTAGTAATCTTGACTGGTCCATTATCCAACCATATACACATATCATGAACTCAGCTAAGAATAACCTTAATCCATTCATCTTTGAAACCTTGTGGAAAATATAGGGCACAAGTTAACCCTTTGTCTTCTAAATGTTTGAATTCTCCCTTCAGAACTCCATCGACACACAATTTGCTATAGGATTTCCTCAATTCACTATGACTTACTTCACCAATCTTAACCATGTAACATGATCAAACATCATGGATCATAAGTACCTTGGGTGGAATGGATGAGAGAGCTCCAGTTAAATCATTTTGAATTGCACTTTCAGGAACAACTTGAAAGTTGAGAGGTGCACATTCATCACTCCGTACTAACTAAATTTGCTCTTGATCTCCCTCCATACTTTTAGCTGGTGTGGAAGAGCTTGCAACCATAATCTTGAAATTAGGGTTGAAAAAAAATGAAGAACAGAGTACCTCGGCAAGTAGCACTTCACACTATTCACCTTAGGATTGCCGATGGTATGCTGATGAAATTTTTGATGCTAACTTCGTTAATATCAATTCTGCAAATTACTCCAATCGCTCCGTAAACAGTAAAAATTGCAAGGTAAAAAATGAAGTATCAACTGTTCATCCTTTATAGACTTTGAAAGGTCAAGGTAGGTAAGTAATGAATGTTCTTCCCATTGAGTTAGTGCAATCCAGCTATCCTCGGCTTTCTAACACAACTTGCATCCCACTCGGTTTACTAAACTCGGCCATCACAAAACTCACTCGGCCAACAAAAATCAACACACACTAAAGAACTTGGATTTAGTGTCCATGATTGGTGCTCAGCACCTATAGTGCAATTGTCTCATCTTGGTATTTGTCTTCAAAATATGTCCTGGTGCATCTTAACATATGCAAATATGGACTTTGGTACATTTCATGTTAGGAACTGATGTAAGATAAGAATTTTAAATGCAGTTCATTACATACCTCTTTTATTTAGTTGGAGATGATGTGATCACTTGATCCATTGGATTGGGTGACCTCGGCTTCACTAGATTCATTTTTTCATGCTTCAGACTTCTTGACCCATGTCTTGTTCATCTGTTCTCTAATTTTCTCAACAGTAGGAGTAGGTACCCTAGTCTTACAATCTTTCCTTGTATGACCAATTTTTAGACAATTGTGACAAACTAGGCTTCCATTCATCCAACTTTTATACTTTCCTCTGAAATGTGTCCTTATGCAGTTTATTGGAACATGTCCATACTCACCACAGTAATGAAAACTATGCCATGTGTTGTAGTCCCACTTGTAAGTATTGCCTTTTCTTGGTGATTTCTCTTGTTCCTTTGATGTCCACTATTGTTTACCTTTAGATCTACAATCTTGTGCTCTATGACCATATTTCTAATAGTTATAGCAATTACCATTGAGTCTAGGTGTGTTGCTTGCCTTTGTCTTACATTCACGTGCTTGATGTCCAAACTTATTACAGTTGAAGTAGTAAAAATTAAAGTTAGTTTTAAGATTGGACTTACCATTCTTTCTTTGGCCAATGTTTTTTGTATGACCTAGTTCCCATAGTGGTGGCAAACAGGTT
Organism: Thuja plicata; assembly: GCA_018584345.1. Lineage (NCBI taxonomy): Eukaryota > Viridiplantae > Streptophyta > Pinopsida > Cupressales > Cupressaceae > Thuja > Thuja plicata. The sequence continues at coordinate 2,660,817 of MU223540.1, read as the reverse complement.
TGTTGTTTCTTGGCTTTGCATACCTTCTTTCACCTGTCTTAGATGATTCTCCTTTTTTAGTGGTTGTATGCTGTTCAGTGTGACCTAATCCAGAAGAATCTTTAGGTCTTCTTGATGCTTCCACCAGTTGTTCAAAGTAGCTCATAGCTACATTGGGATCATTCACTCTGTTATTAAGTTCTTTCTCAGATCCTAGTTCATCTTTCAACTGACTGTTCTTAGATCTAAGATTTACAATCTCCAAGTATTTCGTATTGATCTCTTGATTCACAAGTAGTAATTGATTTTCCATGTCAACTTGATTGACTATCATTATTTGTACATCATGTGTTCTTTCATCAAGTCTGATAGTCATCATTCTTTTGTCTTCTTCTACCATAGCCTTGTCATCTTTGGCTTTCTTTTTCTGTTCAACAACTTCACACATTCTTATTGATTGGGCTTCTTGTTCCTTTTTCAAGTTTCTGACTTCTTCACATAGTGCACTGTTCTCTTCTAGTAGATCTGCTATTGCTGCATCGCTCTTAGTAGAATCTCCATTCTGAAATAGATTTGGGGTGTCTTCCTGATAATGATTTTCATTCATTTATTTGGCCAAATCTTTCCTTGTAGTCAAGGACTTCTTTAATTCCTGTCTTTCTGTTTCAAGTTGTTGTAGTGCTAGTTGAATATCAATCTTTTGATTCTCAATGAATTTATGCATCTTGTGGATCTCCATCTCAAGATCTGTATTCTCAAGCTGATTATGACCTTTTTAGAGAACTGAGCTTTGATACCAATTGGTGGAAATACAATAATGGGAAAGCAAGATACTCAGAGGGGGGAGGGTGAATCAGATCTTCAAAATTAAACACTTAAAAAAAACCGATCCAAATTCATACATATATAAATCTAATGTAATATCAGATAGCATCCACACAATGAAATAAATAACTCATAACACAAGAAATTGGTAACCCAGAAACCCAAATAGGTAAAATTGGGGTGGGGATGACACCAACAAAATTATCCACTACTACAGTAATAAAGTGTTCCTGTTAAGGCTACAAAAGTTGATTACAAAATGCAGTCTACCCTATTAAAGGTCTACCCAGTTAAGATCTAAAGATCATTACAATCTACCCTGTGAAAGGATTTCAACTTACAATAAAGTAAGCACTGTGTTAGGAGATTTAGAAAGGTCTACTAGAACCACTCTGTTAAGAGATTTTCACCTGATACAATGATTAGAATGTCTCAAGTATTGATCCTTCGTTATGCACTCAGATGCTGATGATGAATCTCCTCTGTCCAGTACCTTCTATGATCTCACAATCTAATATAACTTTACTCTGTTGTTCACTGTGTTGTCACTCTGCTTGATCTTTGCTTCTTAACAAAATAACCCTCTATGCATTTCACTTCAAAATGTAGTCACCACACACTTCGTCTTCTCTCTTCTTTCACACACAAAATAGGGTTTAGAAGCAATCTAATATATCTGTTCAAGTCTAATAGTGAGATCTAGATCAATGATCAAGATCTAATACCTATACCTTAAAGGTATTAATATTAATGTTTACAATAGATCATGCATAGGATAAAACAATTAAATGCATAACCAACTCCGTAGAAGAATATTAAATGTATACATAAGTCAGCCCAAAAAGCTTATACAAGTCAGCTAGATCACTTATCCTTGAAGTTTGAATCATTCTAGAGATGTATACAAAAAATGTTCTTCTCAGCACTTGTCATCTCTATTGCTCAGCACTTAACATCTTTGTATCCTACTCAGGTTGGCATAATAAAACTCTGCTCGACAATGTAGCTAGGAAAACTAAATACTGCTCGATAATGTTTCTTGGCCTTGCATAGTTTTAGCTCGGCCACAATGATAGCCAACTAAAATTTCCTAAGTGAATGACTAAGTTTTGGTCACTAATCATCAACAGAACTTAGAGATTAACAATGTTGTCAATGTTGCATAATGCAACTTTTGCAAAAAGTGCAAGATTTGAATCCCAACATTCACAACCACTTTTATCAGTTGGAAATATTTGGGAAATGTATGAAAAAGGTTGAGAAACCTTTCTCCATGGTGGAAGAGAACCTATTGTAAGAACTTTTATGCAAAACAATAAAATCTAACTATTTTCCTGCAAATTCTGACTGTAATTTGAGTTGTACGATTCTGTACGAACACCCATGCATCACTGAAGGACTTGGAAAGTTGGCCTGGTCTCTTATGGGATTTTTTCAAGTGGTTTGAAGTCTTGAAACCAAGTAGAATGAAATTTATCCATTTTTGTGTAGCCACTGGTCGCAGGAAGGCCCTAACTAGGGTTTTGAGACAAATTTCATCTTTCCTAGAGATTCCACCATGGGAAAAATCTAAGAATTGGTGGAAAGGAAGGAGGGGGAATGTATTTTAATAATTTTTTGGTCTCAAACTAGGATCATTTGATGGAGAGATAAATGACTAAACCCTCTGGATAGGCATCTAGATGTGACTGTCCAAAATTTGGGTTTTGATGCACAACTCGGCCCAGGGGTGGAATGGAGACCTAAATCCTTGTATTTAGAAGTTTTTTATGATCCCACAAGTGTTCCAATTGGAAATATTGGAAAGTGAATCTATTTTCAAGCCTTTCTTTGTAAAAATGACCTAATAGCCCAATTAGGCCTAGGAGAGAATTGAGGACAACAGGAGTTAGGGGATTGGTCAAGAGCCCTAACTTGGAGGGTGTTGTTGATGGATGGATTGAAGAGTTTGAGGCTTGTCAAGACTTGCAGTGGTGGAGTTCCAAGTAATTTTCCTTCAAGAATCCGTATTTTTTCCTTGTAGCCCTACATAGACTTGGGTGTCTAAATAGAGTTCTAGAGTTATCTTTGTGTGGGATTTGTGTTTCATAGCCTCTAAGTTTGATGTATAGCATTGATAGAACCCTTGTTCCATCCCTAAATTAGTTGGTTCTAGTTGTGTCATATTTGGACCTTAAGGGTGTTGAAGATTAGGTGGAGGATCTAATCTTATCATTGTGGGTATTGGGAACTATTGACAAAGCCCTAGATTGTATGGGGGTAAGGGGTACTGTGAACCTCTAGGTGTCTATTTTTTTATATAGTTTGGGGCTCTGCTCCAATATCTATTTGAGGATCTCATAGTGTGTGGTCTGAGATTTCTTATGTGTATGGCTTTGAATCTTTACCAGTAAGGTATCTCAGCTTTAGTATTGTATTTAGGATTTATCCCAATGGATAAGACACTAATCTAGAATTAGTGTTTCTATTGAGATACATATCTGAATGGTTTGGATATATTTTTTCCCTAAATATAATCAAACTCATTACCAAATTTCTTTACTCTTATATTTTTTTTTGTTATTCCACCCATGGTAGTGGAGAGTCAATGAATACTAGGTTAGCATTTAGTACTTACTTACCATTTATTTGTTGTTCAAATCTAGAAGTAGAAGGTGTTGTAAAGAATTGAGTTTAGTCTTGATTAGGTGTACCCACCTTGGTTTTGTAGAGCCAGAAGTGTATAGGGTAGTCTTGACCCTATAGTTGGTCTAGTTATCTTATAGAGCTTTCATACTTGGAGCTAACCACTCCTAACATCAGTCTTAAGATATATTGGTTGCTTTTTGTAGCGTAACAATTTTAAACACCAACAAGATGGTGACTCTCTTAGGGACGGAAAAGTAAAAGTATTGCTAAACCTTTCAAGGAATCTCTGGTAAATTCTACTATTTATATCATTTGATGTAGACCCGAGTCACCAATAAGATGGTGACTCTGCTGGGGAAAGAGAAGAAAAAGTGATTAGTTAGTGTAAGTGAGTTGCTTACTTGCCTTGCTAAGTCAATCCCAAAGTCTGGTTATAGAGTCAACATTTTCAAAGAGATATTCCTCATAATTATAAGAGTGAGTCTTTTCTACTTGTTTGTCATTGCAAAGTGTCTGAAAGTCCTAGTTCTAAAATTAATACAAATACTATCTCACATGTGGTGAGTGGTGACTCCGAGTTCTTTGATTTGCACCAGTGTGCATGATTGAAGAAAGACTATAAAGAAGAGGTGGACTTGCAGTGGAGGCAACATATTTTTAGACTCCTATGACTGTGAGCATAGTCAAGAGAAGAATCAATAAGAGAACCTATATTGGGATCTGTTGCATGTTGCTGATTTAAAGAAGGTTAGAGTTGGGCAAGAGACCTCAATTATTTCATTCTTTCCTTTGCAAAGAGGCGGCGACTCTACCAAGTTTTGAAGCTGATTTGAAGGTGACTTTGGATCAGATAGTTTGCAGTAGCTTCATCATATTCCAGTTATTTTTATTTTCATTGGATAGATTCTTTTATTCCATAAAAATCAGTTATAAATATTTTCCTATAAAGTGATCAACACTAATTAAAGAGGGAAGACAGAGGTAGTGTGTAACTTATCCTATCTACTAAGATGTCAAAACCATATAGAGGTGAGTTTTATGTAGCTATAAATTTTAGTGGCATCCCTGGATACCCAAATCTTATTTCATCAAAAGTTAGAGATCACTTTCCTAAGTTTACTGGCATGGGTGAGAAATCAGTTGAGGAACATGTAGGAAAGTTTGATGACTTGATAAATGGTCATAACATCACATATGAGGATGTACTGATGGGAATTTTTTCTATATCTCTATTTGATTATGCTAGGGATTGGTTTAAAGGATTACCTCATGATTCAATAAGATCTATCGATGGACTGGAAGATTGTTTTATTGAGAAATATGGTGACATAGAGGACAATATTTCTTCTGCTGCATCCAGTTCTGAAGAACCTTTGCCAAATTTTGATGATGAAGAGGATCTTAAGGAGGAATAAAGATTGGAAAATCAAGTCATTCTAGGGTTATAGCATGAGAGAATTAAAAAATAAAATAAAGATATGATAAGACAAAAGATGATCATAATTGAGCAATTAAAATGGAAAGTGTTGAACCAAATAGCAGTAAATTATGTTGAGGAACAACCTGAGAAGGTTGAGAAGTAAGCTATAATTTTTTAAGAAAAAAAATAGTAAAGAGGAGGGATGAACCAACACAATTGTTTTATGAGAGGTTTACTAAGGCATATGATGAGCTTTGAAGAGATGTTAAGGAGTTTCAGGAATCAACATTTCTTAGTTTATTTTTTGAACTTTGTTTTCCTGAATCAATTCATTAGCTAGCCTCCTTGAGGGAAGAAGGTTATGAGCATATTAGGGATTGGATAAATGATATTGAAGATCCTTATTTCAAGGTTTAACATGAGGTTTTACCTAGTAGTGACGTTATTGAGAATGAGGGAAACCAAGAGGATAGTGATGTTTCTAGTATGGATACTATCTTTTTTGATCATGAAAGTAATGACCCTTCTCAATATGAGAGAGAAGATGTGTGTAGTCAGTAGGATGATACTTATTTGATAACTGAAGATGCTAATTTTGATTGTATGTGATGATAGTGGTTCACTTCATAGTGAAAAAATCTCAGAGTTTTTGTCTTATGAACATCTCAGTTCTTTAGGGAAGGATAGCTTTGAATCGCTACACCCCACACACATTGAGTTTAAAAAGGAATGTATATCAAATGGTCAAGATTTTGATACATGTATTTCTGATTTTCTATGTACTCCTATCTCAATAGGCTACAACAAGATTGAATATGATCTTTTAGATGTTGAAAGTATTAGTATTTTTTCAAATTTAAAGAATCAAAATACTACAAATATGATGTTGAGTACTAACTAAGATAGTTGTGTTGATTATGAATCTTTTTCAGATTCTATATCTTTCATTGAACCATTTCATGATGAACTTTTAGTTACTCAACATATGCAACTGACTGATGAATGTGTTGATACGTGTCCTCCTTCCAGCAGATAGGATAGTGGTTTGTATAAAGATAATAATTTTCAAGTGAATTCTTTAGGGAATTCTAATATGGACATACAAACCACTGACAAGGTTCAAAATGATAGTTCTTTTGAAGACTAGAATATGGGTCATGACATGGAGTTTCAATGTTTTGATACTAATGATGTTGAATCTTGTTCTTTTTCTATTCCTGATTTGTCTCCTTTTACAAAAGGTCAAAATAATTCATAGATTATCCCTGATGTTTATGATAAGCCTAACTCTGATATTTCTCAAATTGTTGTCCCCTATCCTTTGAAGAATGGGCTAGATCATGTCCCAAGTGGTGAGTGTCCTAAATTTTTGCGGTGCAGGAGCACCTAGGCTAGCCTCCATGTTTGTTCATTTTGTCTATACTTAACATTAGCCAAGTCAAGATAGGTTAGTTTTATTTTGACCTTAGTAGGTCTCTGCTATGTAGGCTAAGTGAGTTAGTCATTAGGACTAATGTCACATCAATAGCCATTATTTGTAGTTTTCAAATTCTTAGGCTTAGTTGTTAGTTGATGGATTAGAGTCTTGGATGTGTCCTAATCTCATAAATGAGGACTTAGAGATGCCATAGGGTCTTTAATGCTCTTGGATCCTTGAAATAGAGAGGATAGAGGTCCTAAAATGTAGGAAGGAGGCATAATTGAAAAGATGCCAAAAGTTGCTATTTTGTTGTCATGACAACATTTGCAATAATTGCAAATGTTGCATGCAATATGGTTACATCAAATTCTCCTTGTTTCTAGGAGTGGTAAATCAACCAAAAAGGCCCTACAATGGTGGAATAAGGCATCTAGTGTAGGAGAGACTTGAATAATGCAAGGGGAGTATTCACTATAACTTTTTGTGAAGAACAATACAGTCTACAATTTTGTGTTTTCAGAATTCCTGAGCATTTCCTTGTGACAATCATACTTTATGGATTGAAAGCTTCAAAGCAATGATTGTTTTGTGTTTTTAGGAGGATTAGAGACACTTTTAATTCAGTAAGTTAGTTGATTAGAGTTAGTAATTAGTCGTAGGTAAATTGCTTTGTGTTCAAGTAGTTCACTGGTCCTGTCCTGACCAGTCAGTCTAGATATGACTCCCCCATGAAATCTAACCATGGGAAATCTCCAAGGGTAGATGGAAATGTTAGGGGAGTTAGTAGTGTACATAGTTGTAGAGTTAGGAGTCAGGGAAAGACAAGTAGCCATTTTTAAGACCAAGCCCTAGGTGAGCATGCATTGTCTGGTTAGTGGTTTGGTGGAGAAACAGTGAGTTTCCATGAGTAGGGGAAGATAGATCTGTACAGTCTGAGTACATGATAAGTTAGGGTTTTGTGTTACCTTGACATACTAAGTTGGTTGAGTTCATACAAATTAGTGGAGACAAGTTTTAGACAAGTTTAGCAGTGTTACAAACTGTCCTAGTTTTTAGGCCTATTAGCCCTATAAGACCTAGTTTGTAGGAACCCTATGTACGGAGGGCTACTGAACTTAAAACCTTAAAAATTTCTTGTAAGGGGATAAAGGGTATCTAGATATGGTCCTAGATTTTCAATTTATTTCGGAAAGATTGAATTTAACTGGGAAAAACACCCTAGATAGGGCTATAAGGAATTAGGCCTCCTTAAGCCAAAAGTGTGAACTCGATTGCAAAGAGTGAAGAGATCCCTCAAGATGGATTCCAAAGTGATAAAATGTGATGTATACATGTTTATGGACACCCCTGCAAATGGATTAAGAATTTTAGAGTGAAAATTAACAATTAGACTCTTCCAAGTGTGAGTGGGATAAGTGGAGAAGTGAAGTAATCATAGGGTGTTAGTCTTTCAAAGGGTTAAGCACAAGTGGAGACTCTTGGAGAAGAGTAAGATTAGGACTTAGTTAATGATCTAAGCCTGATAAGGACCTAGAGGAGATTAGGAACATTGAAGAAGATAGAGAAGATCTTCTTAGTAGATTGTGCAAGCAAACCCATTGGAACACTTACATCATATTGGTATCAGAGCTTGATTAAAGATCATGCTTGTGGTGGATGTTTTAGCATACTAAATCAGTGGGAGATAATACACCTAGAGGATCAGAAAAAGACAAAGTCATGGTGACTAATGCTGAGCTAGCCAAAAATGTAGAAGAACAAGAAGAAGACAACAAGTCATTAAGAGAAAGAATGTCTCAAATGGAGCAACTCTTGGGAGAAGTCCAAGATAAAACTGAGAAGATGAAGGATAAGATTGACCAGAAAGAAGAAGAAGAATCAAGGAAGAAAGGAGTGGATATAGAAGAAGAAGCTCCAACCCCTGATCCTATCAGTGATCAAGAACCCTTCTTAAAGGCATTGAAGGCTTTGAGTGGTAAAGCTTTGGAGGGTATGCTACTATTTAGTGGACAAATGGATCTAGATTCAGTAGTGGATTAGATAGACATCATAGAGAACCAAACCATTTTGAATGTGATGGTATCACAGAGGCCCAAAAAGTGAATGTGGCCAAGTCAAGATTGAGAGGTTCAACTCTCACATGGTGGAAGTTTGTCCAAACTGAAAGAGAGAAATAAGGAAAGAGTCCTATAGCCACATGGAAAGGCATGATGACTACGATGAAGTAGACCTATTGCTTGATGATTATGAAATACAGCTACATAGGAGACATAATCTCAGACAAAAAAACTTAGATGTCCAAGACTACACTGAAGAGTTCCAAAAGTTGTGCCAATGGTCACAAGTGGTTGAAGATGAAAGCATAAAGCTAGCTAGGTATATGAATGGACTTAAATGGTCTATTCAAGAAAACATGAGCCTATTGAACTTCAAAACCATCCACCAATTCTATCAAATGGACTTGAAGATAGAAGAAAAAGGAAAGAGGAAGCAAGAACAAAGTTCTAAAGGAAGAGGTAGAGGAAGAGATAACAGAGGACAAAGAGGTGGATATGGTGGAAGGAGTTCAGAATCAAGGACACAAGGAGATGTAAAATACAATGATCAAACAGAAGCAAGTTCCAGTAGAGGTGGTAGAGGAAGGAACTCCAATTTCAGAGGTAGAAGTCATGGACAAGGAAGAGGCAATTACTTTGCCAATATAAAATGTTACCATTGTAACCAAATGGGACACCCTGCCTATAGGTGTCTAGAGAAGGGTAGTACTTCTCAAGGAGTTAACAAGAGGAGTAATCTAGTCCAAGAAGACACAAGTGAAACTGATAAACACCTTGAGGTGCCATTGAACTTAGAGGAAGGTGAGAACCTCATGATGAGGAGAACATTAATCAAGGAGCCAATCAAGGAGGAGACAAGCCAAAGGAGGTCTTTGTTTAGGATCAAATGTAATGTGATGGGTAAAGCATGTAGGGTTATCATAGACTCAGGGTCCATTGATAATATTGTATTAGAGGAAGCAGTCAGCAAGTTAGGTATGACAAGGATATCTCATACTCATCCCTACAAGGTAACATGGCTTAATAAGGGACATCATGTCTTAGTGAATGAGCAAGCATGGGTGGAGTTCTCTATAGGGAGATATAAGGACAAGGTACTATGTGATGTACTACCCATGGATGCATGTCACTTTCTCCTAGGTAGGCCATGTAAATTTGACGGCCAAGCTATCCATGATGGAGTGAAGAACTCCTATATTTTCAAGAAGGATAATATGACTTTCAAAATTTAGTCATTGTTAGAAGATGTAGAAGTGAAGACAGCTGGTCCAAATGTACTAATTGTGAGTGAGAAAGAGTTCTTAGAGGCCATGGAATAAGGAGAAGGAGTTGGTTTTTCTCTAGTGTTGAAGCCCAAGGAAGAGGAAGACAAAATAGTGAAGAGGACAGAGCTGCTAGAGGAGATACAAGAAATGTTGCAGAAGTATGAAGGCATTGTAAGTGATGGAAAGCCATCAACCTTACCCCCTATAAGACCCATAAGCCATAAGATTCAAATTATTCTTGGAGCTACCCTACCCAATAAGGAAGCCTACAAGATCACACCTCAACAGAATAAGGAAATAGCTAGGTAAGTTCAAGAGTTACTAGAACAAGGTCTTATAAGGAAGAGTATTAGTCCTTGTGCTGTACCCATAGTACTAGCCCCTAAGAAAGGAGGTACTTGAAGATTATGTACTGACTCTAGAGACATAAATAGGATCACTATCAGATATAGGTTTCCTATCCCTAGGATAGAAGACTTGATGGATTGTTTAGGAGGTGCAAAGTACTTCACCAAGATAGATTTAAAAAGTGGCTATCACCAAATAAGTGTAAATGAAGGAGATGAATGGAAGAATGCCTTCAAGACCACTGAAGAGTTGTATTAATGGCTAGTCATTCCATTTGGATTATCAAATTCTCCATCAACTTTTATGAGGTTGATGAATGAAGTACTTAAAGACCACATTGGCAAATTTGTAGTGGTATACTTAGATGATATACTCATCTTTAGTAAGACAAGAGAGGAACATCTCAAGCATGTGGAATTAGTACTTAAGAGGCTACATGAAGAGAAGTTAATGATTAACTTGGAGAAATGTGAGTTCATCAAAATAGAGCTAGTGTACCTAGGATTTGTTCTATCTCATGGTAATTTGAAGATGGACAAGAGTAAGGTAGAAGCTGTTGGTTGTATTCCAAATTTTTCTGCTTTGCCCTAAAATTTTGTTGCCTTCATGCCAATTTTATCCCAAGTCAGAAGGTATATCCCATTTTTGAAGTATTCCTATGAAATTTCTGTGTTGTTAGGTCAAAATCCACATGAACAGTGCAAAAACCCAAAACCCTAAGTTATCTTCTAAGTCAAAATGCAAGAAAGCCCTAAAATTTCAACCGAGTTTCTAATTTTGCATTACCTTTTTAAGAAACTTAAGTCATGTGCATTTTTCAATAGTCACCTAGTCACTTGATCCTAGAAGCATATTCCATTTTGTTATGAGATTTGGCAATTAACTATTGTCAGGATGTCTCTTGAAGAAATAGAATATTTCTTATTTGTTATGAGACTTGGCGCAACCCTTCAGATGCAAAGTCTCCCAATCCAGAAGTACGTTAGTAGCCAACATCTAAAAAAAAATTTAAGTTGTGGTGTCGCACAAAGAATCTAGCAGTTAGTGGTTTTCTATGAGACTTAGTGATTGCTTCAGTCGTGGGGTCTCCAAGTAAAATGACAGTTAAGTGAAAGATGCTGAGACTTCACAAAAAACCGCAAGGTTTAGAGTATATGGTAGTTGGATTGTCGCTGGATTAAGATGCTAAGTCAGTGTTTAATCAGCCATTTAGAGACAAATAGTTAATGGAGACATGTGTCCAAAATGAGAAGAATGAAGGCTAGTCGCATGGTCTACCAAAAAGAAAAGGTCATTTGGAAATTAAGAGACTAAAAAGTATAAAGTTATATATTGTTGTGTAGTCTCTAAATGATTTAAAGCTTTTAACATATACTTAGCGACTTAGCGTAGCTGTCAGATGTTAAGTGTAATCAGATCAACGGTAGTCACTAAGTCTCCTTCAAATCTACATGAGAGTAAAAAGTGCTCGTGACAATGAGATAACCTTTAGTCATGTGGTCTTTGAATTAAAATCAAAAGGTAAAGGTTGTCGTGTAGTCTCTAAAAGAAATATCAAATAGCATTTTTAATCAGCAATTTGGCGACTGAGGTTAGTCGCGGGGTCTCGTAAAGAGAAATAAACACTCAGTGACTTGGTGATAATAGTTAAAGGTAAAGATAAACTTGTAGTCACGGCGTCTCCAAATAAACTCTGAGTTAAGCATTTCATCTAGCGACTTTGATTCATATAGTCGTGTGATTGCCAGAAGTGAACTATCGTTAGCCAAGTAAAGGAAATCACTCAGTCGCTAGATCTCTAGGAGAATTGGGAGTTAAGAAGTTTTCTCAATGACAAAGAAACACTGCACAGTCGCGTGGTCGCTGAGTATGAAAATGATAAAAGGTGGCAGTTACTGACATCACAACGTGGAGATTTAATGTCCAATGAGAATCCAGAAGAGTAATTGTTGTATAAAAAGGGTAGCTGAGATGTCTGACGAGGAACCAATCATATGAAGACATGTCATCTTATTCAAATTTTATAAGGGTTTTTCTGAAGATACACTTATATGAATTTGATTTCCTGTCACACTCATGAACTATGGCTAGGATTTCAATCAATTCCACAGCATGTTAACTTGAAAGCAAAATTGATTGTCTTCTCAATGATGAGCTATGTACTTGGAAGAGTTTCCATAAAGAGTTTTTCATAGATTCATTTACACTTATCTTGCATCCAAAATTGCAGAGAAAAGAAGTGCTAGGTCTTTTGTGTTTAGAAGGAAAAAATTGATCATTTGTAGAGTAATTCTCTGGTTATCAAGTTTCCTGAATTGTTAAGCAGTGAACTGAGGAGAGCAGTGAGTTCTGAGAGGAGATTTGTTTCAATATCGGTAAAGGAAGGGTTGAAACAGAGCAAGATGAGTAAGGCCGTTAGTGTGGCTTCCACTAGTGGAAGAAGTGATGAAGTAGATGATGATGCAAAAGGGAAGAGGCATTTCTCTGATGAATTCCTGAAGCTATTGCCAGGGTCCACCTAGAACAAGAGGGCAAATGAAAATTTGCTGGCAGATGACTACTGTAAGATCAGAGATGCTTGCACTCCAGGATCCATAGGTTTTTCTCTATACAATTACTTTCATAATAATTCTGATAAAGCAATCCCAGTGTCAAACCCTTGGACTTGTGGTCTTGCTAGGTTAATTGTCCCTGATGTCTATATAGATGTAGACTTGTTTCTAGGTCTTGCTAGCCACTATGATGCTTTGTGTAGAACAATTAAGAAAAATGATGGTACTGCCCTATTGATGTTAAATAGGAATTCATTTATGCAAGCCTTTGGCCTGTACAGTACCATGTCTACCAAGATAAATATTACTAAGCAAGAAGAGAGGTATAGGTTAAAACCTGGTGTTGCTAGGGGTCAATTGTAGAAGAATATGCTTAAGGAGGTTAGGAACCATCTTACTCCTATACCTGGAATTGCACCCTACTTCTTTAAGGACTTACATTTCTATATCAACTATATTGCCTATGCTTTATGTAGAGTGTTAGGAATAGATGGAGGAGCAGAGAAGATAAATGCTAGAATTTTGATGATGGTACTAGACTTGCAAGAGGTGCATTCTAGCACCAGTTATGACTACATACAATATATTATTGAAAAAATGCATGAGGAATTTGTAGTTGTGCAAAAGAAGATTAAGGATCCAAAAGAGAAGGAAGCTAGGTTCTTTCATTATTCAATCCTCATGCATTTATTATTGCATACTAACTATGGGATTATGAATGTGAATAACTTGAATCCTCAGAGGATTTTCTAGGACAGGCCTAATCCTATTCAGTTTTGGGTTAGGATATGGAATTATACATCCAAGGATTGTGATTTTTGTGGATTTGAAAATTGGATTGTATATCCATTAATGTAGAGCATGGGTATCAGCAAAACCAGACTCCTGGTAAAGGTGCTGCAGTTGTTAAGACCTTGTGAGTATGTAGACAAATGGGAGGGTGATCACAACTAGGGAGATTTATTCTTAGAAGAAAATTTTACCATGATTAGGGTATATGGATGCACACATCCACCTCATATCCTATCCTATCATGTGCCATCCAGATTTGCTGCTATGGAATTCATCTGGAAACTATTATTGACAGACAGTGAACATTTTGCACCACATATGAAGGGGACCTTAACCCCTAGGAAATTTAAAATCTTTAACTTTACCATTGGAAAGAGTGCTATTGATTAGGTGAATGCATGGTTGGAGAACTTCAAGATGAGGGCAGCATTATATAGGTATATAAACCCAGAGGGATTAATTGTAGAAGCTAGGAAACTTCTGACTCCTAACATCCCCAATACAAATGTGCATGGTTTTTGTGTGGAGGAGGATGCCACAAGAAATCTCCTGGATGAAGATGAGATAAGGACAAGAAGAGATAGAATTCAGGAGTTACTAAATTTGGAAAAGAAAATAAGGAGAGATGGATTATTCTTTGGAGGGTTTTACCCTTACTTTCCTTATTTTGACAAGATTAAAGCCATGCTTGACAATTTTTATGTACTCTGTGAGCAGTTGGATAATGTTTTAGATAAGAAAGGAGAAAAGGAGCTTGAATATTCAGAATCAGAATATGAGAGTGATAGTGATGGTGATTATGCCCGTCCACCTCAATATGACCAACCTCAATAGGATGTTGTAGAGGCAGCATAGGTACAAGGAGAACAGGGCCACATCATTGACCTAACTAAAGTGTCACAGCCAGATGATGTAGAAGAGCCTGCTACAAAGAGGAAAAAAGTTGACCCTGGTCAGACTTCCTCTGTTAGGAAAGAGAAGAAAGGAGATAGAACAAGTGCCCTCATTCCTAGAAATAGATTATATGATCATAATCTAAGGAAGTTAATTAGACAGGGGAAGAGGCAACAATAGGATGAGGAATAAATTATAGAGTTTCCTCTTAAGGCATGCATTGATGAGAGGTTATTACATCAACAACAATTTCTAAGTGATGATAACTTTGTCAAGACTGATGAATTTAAAGACTTTTTAAGGTGGCATAAGAAAGAACAAATTAGGGAACAATTAAAGTCAGATGGAGAGGAAACAGTCACAAATGAGGCTTTTCTAGCTTTGCAAGCCTATGATCCTGATAGTGAGGATGTCTCTCCAGATGAGGCAAGAAACATGGTTCTAAACAGTGGTATTTTTCTTGCTGATGGCTGGGACTTAGCCTCAAAATTTATTATTGATCAGATTAGGAAGTAGCCAGACCTAAAATTGGCAAGTGAGATTGAAATGGGTGACATGATAAAAGGATTTGGGTATAGTCCAAAATCACAAGCCTTTTCCATGTGGAGCCTATGTCCCAAAGACCAAAAGTCTCAATTAGTGAACATTCAGGAGAACATGGTGGGGATCCAAATGTTTTGGACTGTGTAGAACACTGGAGATTTAGAGATTTTTTCAGATTATGACTCATTGGGATCACTTGAATGAAGACAAGACAAAACAATTGTTTGAGAAGTGTAGCATTTTGATTGAGGAAACCAGTGCCCTAGCTAAAGATAGGGTATTGTGCCACATAAAGATACACCAGCAAGATAAGGTAATTGCTGAATTGTTGAAGCAACTAGAAGAGAAACCAGAAGTGGTTTATGTACCTCTAGAATAGCCCTTACAAATAGAGGAAAAAGCAAAAGTGGAAGAAGTGGCTGAGGTAGAAGATATGGGCAAAAAGAAAAATGAGATAGCCCTAAATGCATTAAGATGCATTCTGCATCATAGGATTGATATACTCAAGGACAAAATAGATGTCATCCTAAATGCTTATAATAAATTTCCCACCTTGCATATAGAAGTGACAGGGTACATTTCCACTTTAAACCCTTACTTTATTAATTGGTCTCCTAGGGTCCAATTATTTGAAAAACATGCCTACTTGCAGCCTCTTAGGTCAGATTTGCCTAAAATTGTGACAAGGGTGGAGGATGAAATTAAGAATGTTAATATAGCCTTATCTTTCTTTAAAGGCAAGCTAAATCAGATTAAGGCTAAGTTGAGCCTATTTTCTTCAGAGTTTAATAGATTTGTTCCTCCATTGAAAGGAGAAGGTGATCAAGTTAAGGCCTTGGAGGCTTGGAGGAGTGAATTTGATAATAAGATGCTAAGTAATGAGGCATTTATTTTAGGATCTGATTTAGATATGGAAGGTTTCAATAAGATTTTGGATGAATCCTTCAAGGCTGAGACTGACATGAATAAGTTCTTAATGGATGTTAAAAGAATCACATATGTCAGATGGGAGAGATAGAAGGTACAAGTACTGAGTACACAGAGATTTAAATGGCCAGCAATGGATGAAGTGACAGCATGGGACTTGATGACCAAACCAAAAAAGAAGAAGCCTTTGGTAGTAGAGGAGGGAATCCTAGATGAAGAATAAAGGGGAACATTTGGCGCCTAATCATTGAGCACAAGGAGGTTTGTTATTACTAAATATAAGTGTAAGTTAGCTTGCAATGGTGGTCACTTAGTCTCATAATGAATATCAGATGCTATCCTGAATACTGTCAGACAAAGGTGCCAGATTCCAGAAGAAGACAAAGAATATCAGATCTTATCCCCTGTTTTTGTCTCTCCACCGCTTCTACATTCTCTTTCTTTGTCTTTTCTATACTTTTAGGGTTAGGTTCCTTAAACCATCCAAAGCTTGTTGCATCCTAATATTAAGGATTCTAAGATGGTTAAGGACCTATAAATAGACCAAAATTGTAAAAGATAAAGAGGATGAAATATATTGAAAATCAGACTTTCTTGATTGGTGTTTGTGTCTTCAAGCTTTTTAAGCTTTTCATGTATTGAAGCAGGAACATATGAATAAAATACAGTGTATTTTTACTCTATCTTATTGTTGTCTCTTTACTTGTTATGTATGCTCTTTTATGTTTAAATTTGTAAGGCATCTTTAAGCATATTGGTTACAAGGTAACTATCTAATTGCTTGCAAGTTTCTTTCAAGGAAAGAACTAAGTTTTGTGAGTAGTTTCAGGGAGCATAACAATATTTGAGGATTTGATACAATATTTTAGAGGTGATAGGATAGTTTGTAAGGGATTTTTATCTGAATTGCATGTAGGTTGTAAGGAAACTTACAGTATTTTGTTCTTTTTTTTTTCTGTGGATCTTCATTTATTAACTCTATAAGCCCAAGGATAGGCACTGGTCTAGGAATTGGTTTGGTAGTCTATCATCATCCACATATTCAATATCACTTAAAACAACTACTTTCAAGAATATTTGTGTAGAATCAATTGTACTCATATGTGATTATAGTTCAAGTTTGTTTATTTCTTAAAGAGTAAATCAATAGGTTATTCCTCCTAGATTCACAAGAATTGAAAAAGGAAAGAGAAATGAAATTCCCTATTATGTTTCTATCTGCCATCACTAAGATATTGATTTGGATTGTCAAGCTTTTTCTCAGAATAGTCCAAGTTATCTGCATTGTTATATACATGTCCATATAAAAATAGAGCATTCAGCACATAAGTAAAATCCACTCTAAAGATACTGTCAAGTCAGTAATCAGTCATAGGTAAGACCTTCCTGAGTCAGTGGATCTCAA
>MU223540.1:2609183-2635424 GCA_018584345.1 Thuja plicata | reverse complement strand
TTTTCTTAAGCATGTCTTAGTCTTCATTCTATTTAGCTTCTTTGAGCATTAGATCATCTAGATATTACATGTTAGGTAATAGAAATCAATCTTAGTTTATTTCATCTTGCATCTTCATTCTAGATTTTTTATTGCATTCTCAATCTTCATCATGTGAAGCTTGGGGCAAGTTCCTCATACTTGTTCTCAATCCCTTCACCATCTTGTAGCTTGTATCATAGTGGGATTTATTGCATTGTGTTGGGAGAGCACACCCACAAAATCTCTAAGAGCAAATCAAACGAGTCTTGGGTGTACTCGTTTTGGCTCATCGGAGGTTGTAGTGAAAATTTAGTTGTATTTCAAGTTTTTTGCATGCTTTTAATATTTGATATATCTTGTATATGCATGTTTTGACTTGCTGTGCAGCTGTAGATATTTTCATTGCATACATGTATGTACATATGTTGTATATGTATCAAAGTCTTCATGAAAGACCGAGTTAGAATCCTAGGGGGAGTTCTAAGTTCTATGTCTATTTGAGTACTATTTTTGTAAAGGACTGAAAATTCATGACAAAGTGTTTTTGCCACTAATGTCAAAGGGCGAGATTGTTGATCTCTAAGTTTTATTTTCAATTAGTGTCATACACTTAGTCATAACTAAGGTAGGTTGTTCAGTCATCACTATGATAGATCCATCCCACTAAGGCTGAGACCGAGCATTAGTTACTACCGAGCAAAGTCAGAGGTCACTGAGTACTCAATAGATGCTGAGAACAGTGATTTCCAAGTTGCATCGAAGAGTTAGTGTCGAGTGACAACATATGGTTATGTCGAGCAAGACAGTATTGACCGAGCACCAGTGCTTTCCTATGCCAAGTAAGATAGCTTTTGTATATGTGTTTGGAATGGAAAAAGAACCAAGGTAAACCATTCTGGCTGACTTATATGGAGAATTTAATGATCCTTTACTAAGATTTAATGTAATAATTACCCATTATTTTTATGATCATGGATTCCTATGCAACCCATGTAACCAATCAAAATTAGGTATGCCTAAGCGGCAAAAGGTGTTGTATAGATCATTGATCTTGATCTGGATGTTTCATTAGTGATCTATATATGGGATTATTCAAACCCTAATCAGTAATTGTATGATTATATGTGGATGTGAAGAGCAGAGATTGGGAGTATATGCATGTTTTGTATATATGAAGTATTGACCAGATAGGGAGACCGAGCAGAGCAGTGAAGGGAAGAATAGAGATAAATTAGATTGAGAGATTAATTAAGAGTTGGAAAGAGGAGATCTGCTATCAACATTTGTAGTGTAGAATGAAGGATGAGGTACTGATACATTATAGCAAGTGATTCAGGGTAAATCTCATAACAGAATGGTCCTAACAGGCCTTTGTAAATCTCTTAACTGAGTGCTTACTTTTTTGAAGTTTAAATCCTTTAACAAGGTAGATTGTATAAGTCTAAAAGCTCTTAATAGGGTAGACCCCTCACAGGATAGATCATTAGAAGTGATCAAAAATTTGTAGCCCTAACATGCACACTTTATTACTGCAGTAATGAAGATTTGTGGGTGTCATCCCCACCCCATTTTTACCTTCATGGGTTTTTGGGTTACCAAATTTTTGTGTTATGTGTTCATGATTAGATGTTAAATATTTATATCATTTTAGTTTATGTTTATAAATACATGGTTGAATCAGTTTGTTTAGAATTGGTAGAATTTTTATAGATCTAATTCACCCCCCCTCTTAGTTACTGCTTTCCCATATTGAACTTCCAACAATTTGTATTAGAGCGTTGTTCTGTTAGAAGAAGTCTAACCAATTGAGAGGTAAGATCTTGGAAATGGAGGCTTATAAGTTGGAAAAGGTCATTGAGAATCACAAGATTGATATTTAGTTTGAACAACAATATCTTGAGACATCTACAGAAGAATTGAAGAAATCCTTAAAAGCTAGGAAATAATTAGCATCTCATATAAAGATACTTAATATAAAGAAGAAGACACTGAAGGTCTATTTGACAATGCAAATTCAAATGAAATTAATGTAGCAATTGTAGATCTATTGGAGAAGAACAACACACTAAAATAACAAGTCAAAGTATGAAGATAGAACAAGAAACTCAATCAATAACACTATGTGAGGTGATTGATCAGAAGAAGAAAGATGAGAAAGACAAGACAATGGCAGAAGAAGACAAGAGATAGATGGCTACCAGACTTGATGAAAGAAAAAGTGATGTGCAGAAGCTTACAAACAATCAGTTGGACATGGTCAACCAACTGCTATTTGCAAATCAAGAGATAAAAAGAAATGAAATTGAAATCACATATCTGAGGTCTGAGAACAATCGACAGAAAAATGAATTGAGATATGACAGAGAACTCATTGAGAGGTTAAAAAAACCAAATGAAGCCTTGAGATACTTTGAGGAAATAATGAGATCACCAAGGAGGAATAGTGACACATCTGGACTTGGAAATACTGAGCACCAGTCTTCCACTAAAGAAGGGGAATCATCAAAGAGTGGAGAAATGATAAATGTAAAGTTGAAGAACAACAAGCCTATATGTTATCATTGTGGGAAACCAAATCACACAACAAACATATGTTGAAGCAAGAATAGTAAGTCAAATCCTAAACCCAAATTTAATGGATATTTATTTAACTATAAGAAGCATGGACATCAGACACATGAATGCAGGTCAAAGACTAGAAATACACCTACTTCACCTAGATTCTAAGGTCATTGTTATAATTGCCAGAATTTTGGTCGTACAACTCAAGATTACAGATCCAATGCAAAATCCAATTAGACATTTAAGAAACAAGGAAATGCACCAAGGAAAGGTAACACATTCAATTGGGATTATAATACAAGGCACAGTTTTCATTATTATGGTGAATATGATCATGTTGCAGAGAATTGTATAAGTACACACTTTAGAGGTAAATCCAAGAGTGGGATGAATGGAAGTATGGTCTTCTATAGTTGTCACAAGACCATTCATACTAAGAGAGGTTGCAGTACCAGAGCCCCAACACCTACTATTGAGAAGATAAGGAATTAGATGAATCTAAATTAGAGAGAGAAATATGAAGCAATCAATAATGGATCTAGTGAAGCTAAGATCACCCAATCCAAATGATTAGGTGATCACACTACTTCCAATTAAGAAAAATGGTATGTAAGGAACTATTTTTCTAAATAGTATATTTTACACTAGTTCCTAACATAAGATGTATTAAAGTCCATACTTGCATAAGTTAGGATGCACTAGGACAAATTTGAGGTAAAAACTAAGCAAAATAATTATAATGAATATTTGATGTTGAGCATCAGTATTAGAATATGTTGAGCTTCCCTATAGACCGAGCTGATATGTCGACCAGGCATCAGTAGTGACTGAGTCATTATTCTAACTGAGTGTTAGTGTGTGATAACCGAGCTATTTTAATCAAGGACCGAGGATAGTTGTTATCCACCTACTACTACATGAAGCATTTATTGAAGACCTAATTTGATCATTTGAGGGTATATAATGAATCTAGACATTCATTCTTCATTTCACATAGCAATTAGAGTTTTCTGACAATTTTGAAGGTGATTCAAGAGAGATTTGAGCAAAGTTTTGAAGAGATTTCACCTGTGTATTGTCAGCAAGTTTTGAGAAGGTTGAAGACCCATTATTTTCAAGTTACCTAGAATCTATTTTGTGAACCCTAATTTTTAGAAATGGTAGCCAGTTCATCTATTGGTGTGAAAAGACAATACAAGGGAATGATAAATGTTTAGTTGGTTAGGAGCGACACTTGTGCACCACCAAATTTTTGAGTCATTCCTAAGACTAAGGTGAAGGGAGATCTTGTAGGATCCTTGTCATCGATCCCATCTAAGGTACTCATGAACCATGATGTGCGAGAATCTTAAAATGTGAAAAATTGGAGAAGTTAGATACTTTGAGTTGAGGGAAGTCTACAATAAGCTATGTGAGAATGAGGCTTTGAAGATAATCATCATTGCATTGCCAAAAAAGGGTTAGTCCATGCCCTAGACTTCCTGTGCAACTTTAAAGTTGAATGGATTAGGATTGTGTTAAGAAGGACACATGATATGTGTCTATGGTTAGAAAATAGACTAGTAAAGATCACAAAAGACATCATCCAATGAGTTAATGGTTATCCCATTATGCAAGGGAAGAATACCATGTGTTGTCATAAAAAAGGATGACATAGAAAATTTCACTCTTTCTGAGTGGAACAAGAGAGGAATGACAATTTCTATGATCACAGATCTAGAAATTGATTTTGGAGTCAGTCATTGCACACAATTTTTACCAATTGAGTAGATTGGATAGTGTCACATGTGTAGCAGTTGATCAGGCATGGACAATTGTGAAAAATATCATACTTATGATCTTGCCAAGTTACAGATGACTCAACTTGCTAAGAACCAGTCAGCAATCAGGAAGGAAAAGAATTCTATGTTTAATTTTGGTCCCTTACAAGTTTTCATATTCTTCTATGTACAAAACACTTTTCCTACTATAGGAGATGTAGTATGGAGTCAGGACCGACTGATAACTGTTCGTATTAATGAGTTTATACAACAATTAGGAGAGAATTTTGACAATATCATGGGTAATTATTTTGTGGAGTTTAAGAAAAAGATGAGATTAAGGAGAAGAATCCCAATATCACTATTAGAGAAGCATTATGATGATGTTTTATTTCTAGTTGATACTCATAGAACCTATGTATAAGTTGTAGTACCAAGGGTAGCATGGATAAGGCCATTACCTTATGAAGTAAACATAGATGAAACATTTGTAGCAATCAAAACTCTATTAGCAAAGAAAATTGATAAAAAGACTAAGAGATTTGGTAATTATGATGAAGCAAAATCAAAGATAACTACAAATTTGAACACTACAAAAATGGAGAAGAAGAGAAAGAAAATTGTGAAAAATCTTGAGAAGATGCTAGGAGAAGAAGAAGAGGAAGATGCACTAGTACAGATCACACAAGGTCAAGGTGAGGACCAATCTAGAGACTCTGAAGAAAATGAAGAAGAAGGAGATGTGGTAGTAGAAAAAAAGGGAAAGAAAGTGATGGTTTCTAATCCAACCAAGAAGAGGAGTTCACAGCAGAAATATTCTCCTCCTTCCACAACTTGACTGAGAACCAAGGCATCTACAATTACTATATCAGATGAGCCACCAAAGGAAACATTAGCAAAGAATGCTAGAGAGGTAAGCTCGGGAAAGATAAAACAAGTTCAAACCGAATGTGAGCCAAGTCACCCTAAGAGGAAGCCAAGGAGAAAATACATTATGGGAAAAGATGAAGAATATGAAGAATTGACAAAAACCAAGGAGATCAGTAAATTCAAATTTGCAATACACAAACACACTACCAATGTTGATGATATTTGTCACAACATCAGGAATTTGATAGGTTTGTCTAGATTCAAATTCACTAAGCTTGAAAAATTAAGTAAAGTTGATAAGGAAAAGATAGAAGAAGCTATGATGGACATGTTAGTTTCATATAAGATGACACCATTAGAGATTGGGAATTTAGTCCCTAAAGAAATAGCAGCTAAAATTGATGAGAGATGGATGCATGCCATTATGATAGAGAAGCAGATCAAAGAAGGATAATTAGCTCAAATTATTCCTGAGTTGACAAAGAAGTAGAAAGATAAATTCATGGATCAATATAGGAATAGATTCATTCCTAAATTGAGAGCTTATTCTATATTGAAGAATGATGTTGAAGGTGTTGTGTAGAAAAGCCAAAGGATATGGAAGATTATCTTTGGACTGATAGTGGACAAGAATAAAGATGAAGGCGCATATAAATAAGTTGAGCTTGACAACAAAGAAGATATTGATGATCCGGATAATGTTGAGGATATTGATAAATTATCTTATGAATAGATGTTAATTTGGCAGGATCTATTGAACAGGAAGAGGAAGCAAGAGGAATTGAAAAGGGAACATCAACAAAAGAAGGTATTGCATGATATTAAAGATATCTTTGTTGATGCATTTGAGTTTCAAGACCTAAATGAGTAGGCACCTATTTTGGAACAACTTTTTCATATTGTTTAGAAGGTGAAAATTGATGATATATATGCTAATGACAAACTCCTGCAATGGTCAAAGAGAAAATTTGAGACCAAGGTACTTGAGAAACTTGTAGAAAATCTTACTGAGAAGTGGGTTGCATTATCTAATCTGGTAAGCAACCTAGAAGAAGTAATAGAAAATATTCTCTCTTTGTATAAAAAAATTTGTGATACAAAATTATTTACAAAGGAGAATCAACAACTTATAAAGAAGCTACAAGAAGATTTGAAATCAACAGGTCACTCACTGAGCATGGATGCAAGTTCAAGCTCTTTTCATTTTAATAGGTTGACACATGCCAAAGGGAGACTAGCCAAGCTCATGGATAATTGTGGAAGAATAAGGGAGAAATTGATTTCAATGCAGACCATGTTAATACCTCATTTAAAGGTTATACAAAAGGAGTAAAAAGCATTAAAGAAATTAGCAAAGACAGATTTGCTCTAAACAATGCAGAGAGTCTGATTGATCTAGCTACTGAGCTAGAAATCAGATTTTAGGTTTTGGAATCTGTAAGAACAATTTTGGATAATGCATTTGCAATGATACTACATATTCATAAGCCATTTTTGGACAAATATGGTTTGACCCCAACTACCCTAGCAGATAAAAGTGATAAGAGTGACAAAAAAAGGGTGAAATGGACATGCCATGAGATATAATCACATGGTAAATAAAGGAGAAATAATTTGTAAGGTATAATTTTTTTTGTATGTACATATGTTGTATATGTAGTGAAGTCTTCATGAAAGACCGAGTTAGAATCCTAGGGGGAGGTCTATGTTCTAATTCTATTTGAGTAATATTTTTATAAAGGACTAAAAAGTCATAACAAAGTGTTTTTTCCACTAATGTCATAGGGGATATTGTTTATCTCTAAGTTTTATTGTCTATTAGTGTCATACACTTAGTCATAATCGAGGCAGGTTGGTTGGTCATCACTACAACCGAGCCATCCCACTAAGGCCAAGACTAAGTAGTAGTTACTCTTGAGAAAATTTAGAGGTCACTGAGTACTCAATAGATGCCAAGTAGAATGATTTCCAAGTTGCATAGAAGAGTTAGTGCTGAGTGATAGCATATGGTTATGCCGATCGAGACAATATTGACCAAGCACAAGTGTTTTCCTATGCCGAGTAAGACAATTTTTGTATATGTGTTTGGAATGGAAAAAACACCAAGATAAACCATTTTTTCTGACTTCTATGGAGCATTTAATGGTCATGTTCTGAGATTTAATGCCTTAATTACACCTTATTTTTATGATCATGGATCCCTATGCAAGTCATGCAACCAACCAAATTAGGATGCCTAAGCGACAAAAGGTGATGAATCTAGATCGTTGATCTTGATCTGGATGTTTTATCACTCATCTATATATGGGATGATTGAAAACCTAATCTCTAAGTGTATGAGTATATGTAGATGTGAAGAGAAGAGATTGGGAGTATATGCATGTTATTCATATATGAGGCATTGATCAGAAAGAGTAACCAAGCAAAGAAGTAATGGGCAGAATAGAGATAAATCAGATTGAGAGATCAGTTAAGAGTTGGAAAGAGGAGATCTGTTATCTACATTTATAGTGTAGATAAAAGGATCAGGTACTGATACATTCTAGCAAGTGAATCAGGGTAAATCTCATAACAGAGTGGTCCTAACATGCCTTTATAAATCTCTTAGCTGAGTGCTTACTTTTTTGTAAGTTTAAATCCTTTAAAAAGGTAGATTGTATAGTATGAAAGCTCTTAACAGGGCAGACCCCTCATAGGGTAGATCATCAAAACTAATAAAAAATTTGTAGCTCTAATAGGCACACTAAATTACTGTAGTAGTGAATATTTGTGGGTGTCATCCCCACCCTAGTTTTACCTTCAAGGGTTTTTGGGTTACCAATTTTTTATGTTATGTGTTCATGATTAGATGTTAAATCTTTACATCATTTTAGTTTATGTTTATGAATACATGGTTGAATCAGTTTATTTAGAATTGGTAGAATTTTTATAGATCTAATTCACCCCACCACTCAGTTAATTCTTTCCCATATTAAACTTCCAACAAAATATATCTGCTAACTATTCATTTGTATTTACATATTCAAGTCTTACTTCTTTGTCTTGTACCAGATCTCTTAAGTAATGATACTTGATAGAAATATGCTTGGTCTTTGTATGCATCACTAGGATTCGTTGAAATATTAATAGCACTAGTGTTATCACAAAAAATAACAACTGGTTTAGTGATCTCTTCCATCATTCCTTTTAACAATTGCTTGATCCACACTATATTTAAATAATTCACTACTGCTGCAACGTATTCAACTTTTGTTGTTGATTGAGAAATGCACTTATGTTTCTTGCTTGTCCAAGAGACTAATCTCTTTCCTAGAAAAAATGTGCCACCACTTGTACTCTTTTTGTCATCAACATTACCTGCCCAATCGAAATCTGTATATAATTTCAGTTCAAAACTTCTCATTCTTCTTATAATATGATCTATAGTCCTTTCTTCCCTTCAAATATCTCAGAATCCTTTTCACTGCCATCATGTCACTATCTTTAGGATTTGTATAAAATCTTGCAACAATCCCAACTTCTAACGCAATATCTGGTCTACTGTGAACAACATATTGTAGCTTCTCAATCATTGACCTATACAAGGTTTTATTGACTTCAGCTATCTCATCAATCTTTGATAGTTTTTGTCCAGTAGCCATAGGTGTACTTATAGGTCTGGAGTCCTCCATGGCAAAGGTTTTCAGTATCTTCATGATATATTTAGATTGAGTAATGTAGATACATTTCTTCATCTGATATACTTGCAGACCAACAAAGAATTTGATCTCTCCAAACATAGACATCTCAAATTCAGTTTGCATCTCATTTGAAAATGTTTGGCATAAAGCATCTTGTCCTCCAAATATGATATCATCAACCAATATTTTAGCTAACAATATCCCTTTACCTTTTTCAAACTTTAAGTACATATTACTGTTGTCATTAGTCTTTATAAATCCAATCTTGACTAAATAATTATGCAATCTCTCATACCATGCTCTGGGGGCTTTCTTCAATCCATAAAATGATTTATGTAGTTTGAAGAACATATTCCTCTTGCTTGAATCAACAAATCTTTCAGCTTGTTCAATTTATACCTCTTCTTTGAGTATTCCATTGAGAAATGTTGATTTGACATCCATTTGATATACTTTGAATCCTTTGTAAGCTGCATAAGCCAGAAGAGTTCTAACTCCTTCCAATCTAGCAACTGGGGAATACGTCTCACCATAGTCAATGCCTTCTTCTTATGCATAACCTTTGCATACCAGTCTAGCCTTGTTTATTATAACTTCTCCATGTTCATTCAGCTTATTTCTAAATACCCACTTGGTTCTAATAAAATTATTGTCCTTTGGTCTAGGTACTAGTGTCCAGGTTTTGTTCTTCTTGATTTTTTTGAATTTCTTTATTCATGGCCTGTATCCAATATTCATTATCCAAAGCATCTTTCACTGATTTGGGCTCAAATTCACAAAATAATCATGTTTGATTTTTTAATTTTCTTCTTTTCATGACCTCTGAATCTTTTTCTCCAATGATTTAATTTGGTTTAAGATGTTTTCTTACATATTTTTCTAGTGTAGGCTCTGGTCTCCTTTTCTCTTATTTTTCTTCCTCAGATTCATCATGCAAATTTATTTTAGGTTCATTTTGTGTCTCTGCTTGTTCTTGAGATTCCTTGGTAGTTGTCTCTTGATGCTCATAAACCTCTTTCTGTGACTCAGCAGTTTCTTTCTGTTGCTTGGCAGAACCATTCTGTTGCTTGGTAGCTTCTTTTTCTGGTTTAGGTAAACTATTGGGATCTCCTTTGTTCATGTAAATGAAAGATCTATGGTCTTCAAGTTCCTTCTTGCATTCAACTTCATTCTTTTCTACATATTTGTCAATTCTAACATTTACACTTTCCACAACTTTGTTAGTATTAGATTTCAAACACATATGCTTTTCTCTTAGTGGAATAACCTAGGAATATGCCTTCATCACTTTTAGCATCAATTTTTCCATTTATATTATCCTTCAGTATATAAAATTTTCTTCCAAAAACTTTAAAATATTTTACATTAGGTTCATAACCATACCATAACTCATAAGGTGTAATATCAATACCTTTCTTGACTTGTACTCAGTTCAAGGTATCGACTACTATACATACCTTCTCTCCAGTACTTTTGTGCAACGTTCTTCTCTATCATCACCGTTCTAGCACAATCCATTATGATCTATTCCTTCTCTTGGCTTTTCCATTATGTGGGGGAGTTCTTGGAGAAGACAACTATCTTTCAATTCCTCTATCATTATAGAATAAGTTGAGGTCACTAGATATAAACTCTCCTCCTTTTTTAGATCTCAAACATCTCAAGCTCTTACCTGTCTCATTTTCAAATTTTGTCAAATACCACTTAAATAACTGAAAAGCATCAGATTTTTCTTTGAGAAACATCACAATCATCATTCTATAGTAATCCTCAACAAAAAGTATGAAATATTTATCACCATGGTATCTTTGCACACCAATAGGTCCACAAAGGTCAGTATAAACCAATTCCAAAACATTATCTAAAGTATAGGTTTTTCTCTTAAAACTAGACTTTGTCCTTTTTCCCAACTGACATTTCTTACACATAACATTATCAGGTTTCTTCAATCTTTGTAAGCCTCTTACTCTTTTCATGTTACCAAATTGTCAAATTTCACATGACATAACCTCTTATGCCATAACCATACATCATCCTATTGTGCAAAAAAACATGTCTCATCAGATAGATCTAGATAGAACAAATTACCTCTTGTCTATTCTCCACTTCCAATTAGTTCACCAATAGCATCAATTAGTTTATCCTTTCTATGATCGAATTCAATTCGATATCCAGAAGTGTTCAACTGAGCAACACTCAATAGATTACAACTTAGACCTTCAACCCAATAAGCATTGTCACATGTGATCTTATAAGTCAATTTTATTGATCCTTTTCCTTTCACAAGACATGGTTTGTCATTACCAAACTTAACACGACCACCTTTGGAATAGATTAACATTTTAAATTTACTTTTATCACTAGTCATGTGATGTGAAAAACCACTATCATTTATCCATCTATCACCTTTACTCATAGATGAAATAAGTGCAGTTTTTTCATCCTCGTCAGAATCATCTTTCATAGAAACATAAACAACTTATATATCATTGTCACCAGATTTATCAGATTCACTATCCGTTTCTTCTTCAATAATATAATATGATTTCTTACCTTTGTCCTTATAGTCCTTATACCTTCTAAAATCTCTATCATCCATTTTAACTTTGTACTTTCTTTCTCTTCTATCATTCTTGTCATTCCTGTCAGGGAATCTTTTTGCAATATGACCAACTTTGTTACATGAAAAACAAATTATAGGAAGTTTACCTTTGAATTTTCCTTTTCCTGTAAGTATTCTTCTAGCCATAAGTGCTTCAAGCTCATCAAGATCATAATTAGAAGTGTCATTGTCACTGTTAAAGTGTCTTTATTTTCCTTTCTTAGATTTATGAAGAGTCAATTGTGATTTGAATGTAGAATCAACATTGTGAGGAGTGAAATTATCAAAGTTTGATAACTCAAAAGAAGTAAGTCTACCGACTAAACCTTCCAAAGTTAAGTTGTTACCAGGAGTACATGTCAGTTCTTTTATAGAAGATACTCTAATAGCATAAATAGGAAGTAGGGTTCTCAATACCTTGCTAATATCAATATCATCTTAAATAGATCCATTTTCTCCTCTAATAGCATTCACAACCTCCTTAACTCGGCTACAATATTGAACAATAGTTTCATCATCTAACATTCTCATTTCATCAAAGTTACCTCTCAAGATTTTAGATTTGGCTCTTAGTACATTTGTATCACCTCCATAGATAGTTTCTAGTGTGTCCCACATTTATTTTGTAGTTTTGCAACCTTTTATATCTTCAAATTTAGGATAACTTAGGGATAATGCAATCTCCAACATTGCTTGGTTGTGTTCTTGTTTTTCTTTCATATCCAGAGCTATCATAACTATAGGCACTATTATTTAATCATGTTTCACATAGTATTTTGTTGCTTCTCCAATTCTAATTAGGTGTAACTTCATCAAACTTTTCCATGCTGGTAAGTTCTCCTTGTTCAATCTCGGTACCTCCTTTTTATACATCTTGATCTTTATCTTCAAGTACCTTCAAAAGTTTCCTTACAAACACCACAATAGCTTTGATACCAATTGTTATAATGATTTAGAATAGTTGAGAGGGGGGCGAATCAATTATCCTAGGTCTAGATGTACCAATTGAACTTATAAAAACTTTAACCAACTCAGATCCACTCAATAATCCACTCGATCTCTATATAGCATAAAGTAAGTAACATAAACTTGTAGTTCACTGTCCTAAAGTAATCAACTTGCAAAATACAAAACTATTAACATTACAACACATCAAATAACATTCACACAAGTATGACACCAAGATTTAATGTGGAAAACCAATATGGAAAAAACCACTAGTAATATGCTACCAATTTTTCACTCTTCTAAAGTGAGCTTTGTGAGGAGGCAACCCTATTAAAGGTTACAATACACATTGTTAAATGTGACCCTATTAAAGGATTTAACCACCCTATTAAAATTGAGCCTTGTTAGAGTTCTTAGACCATTCCAGTAGAATGTCACCTTGATTAAAGGATTTACAATATGATTGTTAGGTCAACCTTGTTTAAAAGGATTTTGCACTGATAAAATGGTTAGAAAGTAAAAATAATGTGATCTAAAACATAGAACTCACTTTGAAAATACAGATCCATTTTCACTCAAATGCTAATTCATTGAGTGGCCTCCATTGTCATCTCAAACTCAGATCTTCTTGAAAATTTGTCAAGAAATAACCACTATGCAATCTTGTACTAGTCTTCTCAGCCTTCTCTGCATTCTGCTTAGATTTTCCAATCAACTGGATTAACCTCTACTCACATAACCTACAATTAGGTTAAACTTATACATATTTGATCAGGTAGATAAATCTTTTTCCTCTTAATCATCACCATAGATCTTAGGGTTTGGTCAGATCCAATGAATCCTTCCAACATTTCATTTTCCATCTACCTTGTAGAATACATCCTAGAACTCCTTCTTGAATCCATACATAAAAATTGATAAATAGATATTAAATGCTCATTTAATTCTCCACAACAATCATCCTTATCTTAAATATACTTCATGTATCCCAAGAAATCAACTATGTTGGCTGGGATTTCAAATTTTCCTCAAATTGTCAAAATACTGAAACTCGGTCATCACTAGCTAACTTGGTAATTTACTGATGCTCGATAAATACTAATGCTCAATCAACATGAAATTTACTCCACATGTACTATTTCTCGGTTGAAACTCACATCACTCAGCACAAACTTAAGTTCCTTAGTCTTCTACTTAGTTACTCTGTCAAAACTAAACTTGTAGTCATCCAAACTTCACTTGGTATAAAAGATAAACAACATATTACCTTACGAACATGCAATCTCATCAAGTACCCATTTTAGTTCTATATAACTCAACCATTTCACCAGGTCTTCTTGTTATCTCCTCTTTTCAAATCTTCTTCATCAATCAATTGATATGGCACTTTAAAAGATAACAAATGTGTTACTAGTTAAGGTTTGACATCAATGGCAATATAACAATTATTTCAATTGTAGCTTCCAACAGTTTGTTGTAGTTTTAGATGGATGTACATTCATTGAAATTTCTCGTGCAAAGATTCCTTATGGACTCCCACATGGCCTACATGGTTGTTCGATTCCTTCTCTCTAGACTTGATAATTCTATTTTATTTTAATTGATTTAAGGAAATAAATAGAATTATAATGTACAACACTTGAAATTATTATATATGGATCTAAGTTTATCTAATATTCTCAATGTCAAATATTTCTTATGGATTCCTAAGTAGCTTGCATGGTTGTTAGATTCATCTTTTCTCTAGACTTAATAAGTGTGTTCTTTTTATTATTTGTTTAGTGGGTAGTATTTCTAAGAAGAATATTACTTAAAAATATTTGGGTTTATGTTAAGTTAATGGGAAAGATGAGTTTGTATGACCAAAAGGTTGGTTTAATTTGAAAAATAATGAGTGAGGCCTCCTCTCTCCTAAATTTTTATCATTTCTTGGATCAAAAGGGTAACATTATGTAGATCTCAATATTTTTTATAGAGATTGGAAAGGAATAAATAAATAACATGTGAATTTAAGGACCAAATATGTTAAATGATTTCTTCTCAAATAACTAATGTTGAACTAGGCTCTTAAGATAAAATGTTATGCCTAGTTTGATTTTCATTTATCCACATTATGTTAGCTTAGAAAATAAACAGGATAGGTCTTATATTTATAGAATGTATGGATATTTTCTTAATGAATTTTATGTTTTTCTAATATTTTACATATCTTGACAGCTTCTAAATAAATTTGTTTATAAAATATAACTATGCTAGTAATACACATCTAACAAAAACCAATACATTTTAACTATTTTTATTTCTCTACCTTCTCTCTGGACGTATTATATCTAGATCATATGAAAGAACACAAAATATATAATATAAATAAGACTTCCCAAACCATTATGTTTAGATTATTGTTGTATACATATACTACCTTCTCCTAATAAGTGAAATCATGCTCATTCAATCTACATCAATGCAAAATTCTATCAAGGCATGATTTATCTGTTGGCTTTGCTGGATATTTTATTTTTGAATTTAAAAATTTCTTCGCTCGATACTTCAAAATTTAACCAACCATTATATATCTACTTTTTCTTTTATGTTCTCATTTGCATACGAACATTTGGCAATAATATTCTCATTCATACACTATTTAAGCTTAAATACATTCTCATTCATTCACACTAATCAATTATGAGCTTACAAAATGGCTTTGATGGGTATTCCCATCTCAATGAACAAAATTTCACATTATTTGACAGCCCCAGGAAAGAATGACATAGCCAACATCTCTAATGGTGGTGCTATTTTTTTTATTTCCACTGATATTTTTAAGTAGAAAAGGCAGTCCCTAAAAATGGCAGCCACAGTGGTGTCTTCATCAATAGACAGAGAAAGTGGTGTGAAATATCCAAAAAATCCAGCGTGGGAGAGTGTTAAATAGGAATGTTGGGAGGGAAAGCTCAAAATTTGAAAGGAAAATAATCAAGAGCAGGGAAATGAAAAATAATCCAAGAGAGATAATAGAAGAGAAATATGTTACCATGAGAAACTCATAAACTAGGAGCATACACCAAAAGAGCCAACAAGGAGATAAGAAGTTTTGAAAGGGGAAAAGAAAAGAAAAACCCCTTGTGATAGTATGAGAGAGAGAGAGAGAGAGAGAGAGAGAGAGAGATTTACAATAACTTCATAGAGTAGAAATGAGAGAGACGAGCAGAGAGAGAGAGAGAGAGACGCATTTACAATAACTTCATAGAGTAGAAATGAGAGAGACGAGCATCTCTTAAATATAGATGAGGAGAGGAGTTACTAAGTAACTCACCAATCTATAAATGCCAACATCCATAATAGGTGTGTGCAAAATGACAACATCCTCTTAAGGATGATAAGCTAATTTCCTTAATAAAGGAAATACAAGAAATGACATGTCCTTCGACTTGGACTAGAGGACAAAATATATGCATGTATTCCATAGGAATCTCCTAATTAAATATATGTAGGATACCTTGTTTTATCCTCAATAAATAAATAAATGCAACCAAGTAAAGATTAAATATTCTAACATCCACCCTTAATCATTACTTGGGGAGTTTACATCAATGGGAATTAAAACCAATTTTTTTACAATGAATTTGAAATTTGTCATTGAAAGAGGCTTTGTCAAAATATCTGCAACTTAATCTTCTCCCTTGCAATAGATTAGTGACACTTGTTTGTTTTCAACTTGTTCTCTAATGAAGTGATGTTCTCGAGAAATATGCTTTGTCTTTACAAGATAAATAAAATTCTTTGTGAAGGAAATGGAACTTTGGTTGTCACAATATAAAGGTGTAGGCCCTTTTTGAGGTACACTCATGTATTCAAGTATTCTTCTAGTCCATAAAGCCTATTTAGAGGAATTAGTGCATCCTTTATATTATATTCAATAGAACATAGAGAAATAGAATTTTCCTTTCTACTTTTCCAAGAAATTGCACCTGAACCAGCAAAGAAACAATATCCACAAGTAGATTGCCCATCATTGGGATCTCTTCCTAGATCTAAATTAGTAAACCTTTAAAGCAAAATCAGAATTTGTATCATAAAATAAACCAACATCAATAGTGCATTTAATATACCTTAAAATTATTTTTGCAACTTTGAAATTGGTTTGTTTAGGTTTGGACATAAATTTAGAAACTAAAACTACACTACAAGCAACAGATGGTCTAGTAAGGGTTAGATAATTTAAACTTACAATGAGTTGTCTATATAAAGTAGCATTAACTAAAGGAATTTTCATATCAATCATTAACTTAGTTCCTAATTCACATAGAATAGAAACATGAACAAAATCATTCATCTTAAAAATTTATAAAAGATTATGAGAATATTTTATTTGAGATAGAAAAATGCCCTTATGGGTTTGCCAAATTTGCATTCCTAAGAAATAATGTAAAATACCTAAATTAGTCATTAGAATTTTTTTATTAAATTGAAACTTAATATCAGAAATTAAAGAATTGGAACTTGAAGTAGGAATCAAATCATCTACATAGAGAATGATAATAACAATGTCATCTTCACTATGTTTGATGCAAAGATTAGGATCATTTTTACTTCTAAGAAAACTTTGAGAAATAAGGAATGCATTAATATTAGAAAACCATTCCCTAGGTAAATGTTTTAATCCATAGATAGATTTCTTTTATTTGCAAA
Source organism: Thuja plicata (assembly GCA_018584345.1). Lineage (NCBI taxonomy): Eukaryota > Viridiplantae > Streptophyta > Pinopsida > Cupressales > Cupressaceae > Thuja > Thuja plicata. Next base: position 2,618,292 of record MU223540.1, on the reverse strand, counting down.
ATAAATGTTCAGTACCTTCTTTAATAAAATCGGGAAGTTGAGCCATATAAATTTTCTCATGTAAGTCACCATTAAGAAAAGCACTTTCGACATCCATTTGGTGAATAGGACAATTCATTTTAGAAGCTAAAGAAAGAACAAGTTTAATATTAGGTATTTTAGCAACATTAGGAAATGTCTCAGTCTAATCTAAACCTTCAATTTGAGAATAACCTCTAGAAATAAGTCTAGATTTAAACTTAACAATTTCATTATTAGCATTTAATTTTGTTTTGTATAACCATTGGTTGGTATGTATAGGATCATGGTATGCCAAAAAATGGCAATGTGAAAAAATCCTCTTTTCACTCGTACAAAAATGCACTAAAATGTGTGTTGAATTTTTAGTAGGCCTGGGTGTCCGTACACATTCCCAAACCAAAATACAAAGCACAAGCCTAATCAGATATCCGATATAAAATAGGATATCTTATTTTTTCCAGTAAAACTAATTTAATCTCACAAGCTGCATTTCTTAGTTTTCATTGTGAAAACATTAAGAAATGCAACTAAGGGTTATCTCATATTCAATAGAGGATCGGATATACATTACTGCAACTGCAAATTTGTTGCCAATTTGAATAGGTAAGTTCAATGTTTTTTTTTTTTAGTTATTTGATGTTTTTTAATTGAAATTTATAGTTTTTTGATACAAACTAAGGCTTAATTGATTTTTTTTTAGCATTTTTTAAAATTGATTATAATTGCATTTTTTTTTATTGAAATCAAACATGGCCTCAAACCAAGCACAAAACCCTCCCAATGATCCCGCAAAAATTTTGGAACCACCTCCAAACAACCCATAACCACCTGAAAACAATCTCCCACATCCAGAAGAGAAACCAATCCTAAACCCTCGACCTTTAGAGGATCTTATAGGAGAAAATGTAAATTGTCATAGAGGCTTCTAGAATACATATGCCAATATCCCCATATTCTGCCCCATGTTTTCCACCTTGAGCTCCATTATTGAAAACATAGAGAAACTTACAGAGCAACATAATGTTGCACTTCTTTGGTGCGATTCCATACACATTGAGTTTGACAATGGGCTTGATTATGGTCAAGTTATCAATCTAACTATAACTAAAAATAACATATGTAACCTTTTTGTGGATCCCAAAATGGGACCATAAAAAGCCCAAGTTGTCAATCAAATGGTGCACAAATTATGCAATACGTGACCACTTTTGGGACTGCTGGTGGATGGTTTTTGATAGACCAACCCACAAAAATTTGGATGTCCCATTATATTATTTAAGAAAATTGTATGCTAAATTTTTGATCATTCACAAGGTAAACTATTGGAGCATGAGACTAAACTAGGGCATAGGCTTAGGTGATCCTTATGACATGCTATGGGCACACTAGGTGAAATCCTGCACATATGGCACCCCCTATATTTCACCCCCTCCTATAGTGCAACATCTTGATATTATTGTTGAGGCCGGCTCATGGACTATTAGATTCATTCACACCTTGAGTGATCTACTGGTTAGGTAGAGTGTGACATTATTTCCTCCTCATGATGATGATTATGGCTGTTCCACATCCTCCATGAGCTTACATGCTTGTGTGCCCCACACTTTCATTATGTGCAAGAATTTGTGCTTGGGTCTCCTCAATGATAGTGATTCATATGACTACGTCTTTGAAGTGGATGATACAACAAAGGAAACTAAATGAACTAAAGAACCCTATAGAGAGGTACATCACATGAGAGATGAGGAGGGGCATGTAGAGCCATAAAATCCTACTGTTATGGTACGATTAAATAGTTAACTTTTCACATTATATTTAATTTTAAACATTCATATTTTTAGTAGAATTTACTTATAATGATTGCCCACTTATGTATTTTTATGTGTTCCATTTATGTTCAGTTAATGAAAGAGGAGGAGATGGCATAGGTGGAGGGGTCCATGCTTTAGACCATTTCATTTGGCCTTGACACTTCCATAGTACATACTTTTTAATGTACTTATTAGTTTCCTTTTTATAATAGTATATACATGTTTTTTCTAATATGATAATTTTATTACATATTGATGCAGGTTTCACCAGCTGCGAGTGGGGGGGAATGTTAGGGGGTTCAGGTATCAGGTGTTGACAAGGGGAAGGTAATTAAGTATTTTAGATTGTTTATGCATATGTATAATTGTCACTTGTGCATACTAATTTTAATTTACATGGTTTATTTGACAGAGGGTTATGTGTGAAGATGTTGTGAGACCGGTTTTCCATAGTAGAGTCACATGCATCTCAATTCGCAGTGATAGCCCCATGGTACGTATATTTCTAAATTTATTTGTTTGTATTTTAAATTCAAGTATATATATATGATCAACTCATGATTTTATGAAGCACCTTTTTTACTTTTGTAGGTCACCCCTAGTTTGAGGGAGGTACAACGCTAAGGCTTTGTATCGTTGATGACCCAACCGACATTGCTAGAAGAAAGTTCAACATATGTAAGTTTTAATGTTAATTTAATTATTTTACATAAATATATTTTGATACCAATGATTTAACATTAAATAGTATAACTCATAGATCAATATCATTTTTTTAAACATATACAGGTCAGAGTCGATATTGGTGGCATTGTCCCTTTGCTACCAAGGAAATATGTTAGGACTCCTGACCACATGAGGAGACAGAGAGGTGAGGTACATGAGAGTTCAATTTTAAAATTTGTTTCTTTATTATTGTTGACTATGATTTTGATTTGATTTGTAGAAACCATATAAATTAAGTAATCTAACTTGGGGTTTCACTTTTGTGTTCATGCAGGATCTATCAGAGCCAAAAAGTACTTCGAAGAGGCTCCATTTTGATGATCCACTAGTAGAATATGATGTCCTAGAAATATTTGTAGTTTTTTCTTATTTATTTTTCCATATGACACATTTTGAGATGGTGTATGCCACATTGTATCTATTGGTATTATGTATTATGTTGAGACATTTTTATTTGGTTTCCATTGATGTCAAATAAGTTAGTATAGGTCAATCAAGTAATGTACAATCATGTTCCTCTATAGGTGAAGTGAAGATACAATCAGTAATAAGGTATACTGAATTTGGTTAAGTTTAGAAGATCGGTAAACTGTGCAAACATTACTTTGGTGGAGGTCATGGTACAAACAAAATTTTGAGGAGGGGTTATAGATATAGATTCAAAATTTTGATATTGAAATGTGGTTCCAACCACAACTTATTTGGTTGAGCGGTGATAGAGTTTTTAGTGTCACAGATACTAAGATAGGTAAAACTCTTATGTTCTTGATCAACTAGTCAGTAGATCACAAATCAGTGAGTGGTCAACTATATTCGATCATTTCTAATGATATGATGACATGGAATAAAGGCTATACATCCAATCTATTGGTATTTATGAGATTTATGCAAGCATTTAAGACAAATTTGAGGTGTTTCATTGGAGGATTCAAAATGTATTTGACTACCTTGGAGATATAAACTTGCAGATCTTATCATGACCTAACACGGTCATGATAAATTGTTTCTTTCATCGATATTATCAATTTGACACATGGTCCTATCTCAAGAAATAAATTTGAATATCAATATCAAGGTGGTGCAAGTTGTTTATATATAGAAACCATTCATATTGAAAAGTAAGTTATTATTGTTGTGAAGAGAAGCTCCAAGAGTTATTTTGGGTGATTAGGGTTTTATGATTTCAAATTGAGGTTGCGATCAAAGGTAAGAGAGAAGAGAGAAGTTACAGAGTATAGAGAACTTACAGGATCTGACAAGAAATCAATGCTATAGAAAGATCACAAATCTTGTTGTTCACTAATAATTGCAACAAGCAAAACTCCTTCTCCTAGTGAAATCTAACAAGTTCTTTTTGTAAATCCTTTAATAGGGTGACTTCTTCATTGAGGTTTTAAATCCTCTAGCAAGGTAGATCATAGCTGATCTTATTGTACTCCTAATAGTGTACTAGTCACTTCTAACTAGGTGAACCCTAAGAAAGGGTATTTGTAGCTCCTAACAGAGAAAACTCATATATTGTAGTATTGGTCTTGTGGATGTCATCCCCACCATGGTTTTTTCCCTCTTACAAGGGTTTCCATGTGAAAATACTTTGTTATGTTTGTGGAATTTTTGGATGCTTTTTATTATAGTTTTATTTATATTGTATCACTTACTTGCTTTATAGGTTTGGAAAACATTGCAACAGTTATTTAGTTTAGTCGTTGAATTAGTTCAATATCTCTTTGTATTGATTCACGCCCCTCTTAGTACCTATCATTTTGAATAGTATCTAGATATTTATATTTTGTAAAGATTTTGAGATGGCATGTGCCACATTTTGTACAAAATAATTCCATATATATAGAACATTTTCATTTCTAGATATTTTATCTTTTTCATGTGTTGTATGTATGTATTATTTCCATATTATATCTTTGTCATCCATTGTGTATGTATGTTCATTTTCATATTATATCTTTTTCATGCATTGTATGTATGTATTATTTCCATATTACATATTTTTCATACGTTGTATGTATGTATGTATGTATGTTCATTTCCATATTATATCTTTGTTGCGTGTTTTCATATGCAATACACCTAATTAGGCTTTGTTTCCAAAGAAACTAACCTCAAAATATTTTTTCCAACCAAAGTAATAGACTAAAAGGCGTAATGGACCACAACTGGGCTAATAGACTCCAATTTTGCATACCCTAACTTGACTTCCTTAAAGGGTAACTGGTGCAGGAGCACCTAAGGTATATATACACAAGAAGGTCAAAGGTCAAAATGTGAAAAATTATGATGAATTTGTTGTAATAAGGTCAGTTATGATGTATTTAAGTCATTTTGAGTTCATTGGATCAAATATGTAAGTCCATTTGTAAAAGATGTCCTATTTATCCATTTAGGACCTAGATTGGTCAGATGGTTAAAATTATGTAAAATCACCCATGAAGGGCTACCAAGGTTGTAACGGGTCATTTATAGTCGATTGTGATGTGTTAACAATGTCCATAAGATTTTTTGATGAGTTTGAGCACAAGATCAAAAAGTTGTCAAAGATGTCAAGTGCAACATTTTGTAAAAGTTCCAAAAATAATGTAACAAGTAGGTGTTAGGTCCTAAAAGGTAGTTGGGTATTTATGATAAATAAAAAAATTTATAAATTCCATGATATGGTCTAATCCAAGAGGACAAGAAAGTTGGGGGATATTTCATGATGTTGAACCTCAAACATCTCTAACTGTCATGAGGTTATTGCAGTAAGGTGACAGTCATACAAGTTTAGAGCATAAAGATGACAAAAAATATTCACTGTGATGATTATAACAGAAAAAGAAGATGAAATACCTATCATAAATAAAATGTATAGTATTAGGTTGGAGTCTTCAAGTAAATAATATTAATTTTTTTATTAAATGTTCTTAGTTTTCCCAGGAACAGTCACGTTTTATGTTGTTATTGAGTATTTTCCTGCATACAAATATATTAAATAATCATTAGGACCTATTTGGGATAAAATTATGATGAAATAATTTTTTTATGAATCAAGTTTGAGCACTTTCCATGGCTTGTGGAGAGAGATCTAATATATTTTGTTACAAATGTCTTCAAACCCTCATTTAAGGAGGTAGCTGTAATGGTTTGCAAATATCTCAAGATATAACTGTTGGAAAAATTCAAAACCTAGTTTGGTTTAAAGTATATTCAAGGAGATTTAAAATGGAATTGATTCAGTATAAAATTATTTTGTCTTGTAGAATATATTTGATGCCCTAGCGAGGTTTTCCAATGAGTTTTATATGAATTGATAGTGCAGTAAAGTGTTTTTAATTATTATTGATGTTGAGAGGTTTTTGATTGATAGATCAATGGTTCAAATCATGCCTAAACAACTTCAATGACCCCCAAAAGGTGCAGGTTAAAGGATCTTGTGATTCTGGTGGAAAGAATTTGTGAAAACACAGTTGAAACTATCATGTCAATAAGAGTCACAGTCAAGACAAAATTTGTTTATTTGAAATTAATCTTGATTAAATGATGATCAATATAGTTCAAATGAGTTTGTTAATGATTCAATATACTTACAGTAGCAAGGTATGAATCCCAAAAAAATTTGGTTGAAAAAGTGGATAGTGTATGAAGTACAATGATCAGAATTAATTACTATGACTCTGAATACAATGACATTGTTATAAATAGGAGGGGTTATGATCCTTGAGGAGTTGATTGTTTTCATGATGTTGTTTGAGTGAATGGAACATGAACAATGCATGGTGTTCAAAGTATGATTTTTGAACCAAGTTATTGTAACTAAAAGTGTATGTGTAGGTATGGACAACAAGATAGAGCTTTGAAGGAATTATGGTGGGTTCTCATAATGTGAAAGGTAATGGTCTTAGTATGGATAATGGTGTCCTTGACTTAATTTTTCATTGAAGGCATTAAGTTAGAATGTTGAATAGTGATCTTGTAAAGTTTTGAACAAAGATGCTAATTGAATATTATATGGATATACGTACCTAATGTTGAATGGGAGATACCTCTAATGTTGAAGAATGAACTTGAGTAGGATGTTAATTTGGAACCTCACTACATTAATTATTTGAGTTGATAAACATAATGTTGTTGATGGATTATGGATGTTAATAGTTTCTCTTGATAGGGTTGAGGAACCTATCATACATGTTACTGGTTCATTGAATTTATGATTTAGAGACCTTATTTTTCCTCTAATGAGTTGTTCCTATCATGAATTGATGGATATATCAGTTGGATTCTATGAGTTGATTGGTTTTCCAGATTGCTCTACATTAGTAACCACAAATGGACTAATAGGCGTAATAGACCTTGGGGACACTTCAGTTTGGGGTTGTTGCTAACATTATTTGCATCTCTGTGGGTGGAATGGGGTTGAAAACCTAGTTCAGCTGGCCAACTAGAGATAACATAATAGACAGTTTGGTCCTAGGATGAATGGTATGAAAGATGCACCATTGAGCAACTTTCAACTGAGAAAGAATGAAAATTTTTGCACCAACCCAGATTGGGTCGCCAAATGGAAACCAAGTGGAATATCCCAAAACTAAGATAAATTCTTGTAGACCTTCCAAATATGGTCCTTGTGCAATTCATGAATCTTTGATATCCCTCACAAGGTCTGAGATATCACTTTCCAAAAATCGCTGCCTGATTTGGCTCAGTGCACCTTGGAAACACTTAGGTCTGACATGCGCCAGAATGTTCTTGATGCTACATGGGAGAAAAAATGTCTCCACTGGCATTTACCTAGCCAACCAGAGTTGATGTAGCTGATAGTTTGGTCCTATGATGAATGGTTTGAAATATGCACTATTGAGCAACTTTCAACTGAGCAACAATATAACTTTTTGTACCAACAGAGATTGGGCTGCCAAATGGATAGTAATTGGAATATCTTAAATTGAGATATGTTCTTGTAGGCCTTCCTAAGATGTTCCTTCTGCACTTCACGGTTCTTTGATACCCCTCATGAGGTTCGAGATATCACCCTCCAAAAATTACTGCCCGATTTGGCTTAGTGCACATTAGGAACACTTAGGTCCAACATGTGTCAGAACGTTATTGATGCTATGTGGGTGAAACAAGATCTCAACTAGAATTTACCCTACCAACTAGAGCTGATGGAGTTGATGGTTTGGTCCCACGACGAACGGTTTGAAAGATGCACCATTGAGAAACTTTCAACTAAGCAACAATGCAACTTTTTGCACCAACCAAGATTGAGTCACCAAATGGAAACCAAGTGGAATATCCAAAAATTGAGGTAAAATCTTGTAGGATTTCCCAAGATGGTCCTTTTTCACTTCAGGATTCTCTAAGAACCCTCATGAGGTCTGAGATATCACCCTCCAAAAATTGTTGTCCAATTTGGCTTAGTGCACCTTTGGAACACCTATGTCCACCATGGACCAGAATGTTCTTGATGTTACACGGGAAAAATGAGGTTTGCACTATTGTTTACTAACTCAACTAGAGCCATTGGAGCTGATGTCTTGGTCCCATGATGAATGGTTTGAACGATGCACCATTGAGACCAAGTGGTGCATCTTTCAACTGAGCAAGAATACAACTTTTGGCACTTTCATGTCAACGATACTTATAACTTTGCAAACATCACCAATGTAACTTAGATGAACTAAATACATCATTCTTATGCTAGGTTGACCTTAATTGATCATTTTGACCACTTTGACCCACCATTGGCTAATAAGGTTTAATAGGTAAAATGGTTACATAATGGGATAAACATAAATATAATGAAATCTATATTACAATTGAAATATATTAAAATTTAATTGTAATGCATGAAAAGAATTTCAAGTTTGAATGAAAAAAATCATTAACATATAAATTTCTGATGAAGGGCGCTCCCCTTAATACCACAAACACATAACAGAAACAGAGAAGCAACAACAATTTGCAAGAATAGAAAATGGACTTCTTATTATCTCCACAAATGTGGAATTACAAACTTTCAGAATTACAATGTGCAAAGCCACATGGGCATTCCCCTTACAATATTATGTAGGAAAAAGCCTCAAATTATTACCCAGATCTACCCAGAACTGTCCCGAACTGCCTAACACAACACTACGGGCCTTCTTTATATAGGCAATTTCCACCACCCGAGAAGGTTCCAGAAATTTAGCCCTTAGGGCCGACCAAACTTAGAATTATTTTATTTTTCAATTTAGTACATCAAAGTCGGCTCAAAATAAATTTTGAAACCCGAACAAAAATTTTGAAGGAAAATTATTTTCTGCTATTTCAGGTGGCCCAACTTTCGGAGAGCATAAGTCATCACCAGTTGAATCGATTGACTATTATAACCCCATTTTGGAAATGCCACGAAGCGCTCTACAATACGTAAATTGAGCAAGCTTCATTCTAGCCAAGTTTCGACCTCATTCGGGGCCTCTAAAGCCTTCAAAACTGAGCTCGAAGTTTCTGTACCCTATTTTCAATACCAAAAATTTTCAATATCTTCAAAACTAGACCTGATCTAGCCATGAAACTTT
>MU223540.1:2587351-2604109 GCA_018584345.1 Thuja plicata | reverse complement strand
GACCAAACTTAGAATTATTTTATTTTTCAATTTAGTACATCAAAGTCGGCTCAAAATAACTTTTGAAACCCGAACAAAAATTTTGAAGGAAAATTATTTTCTGCTATTTCAGGTGGCCCAACTTCTGAAGACCATAAGTCATCACCAGTTGACCTGATTGACTATTATAACCCCATTTTGGAAATGCCACGAAGCGCTCTACAATATGTAAATTGAGCAAGCTTTATTCTAGCCAAGTTTCGACCTCATCCGGGGCCTCTAAAGCCTTCAAAACTGAGCTCGAAGTTTCTGTACCCTATTTTCAATACCAAAAATTTTCAATATCTTCAAAACTAGACCTGATCTAGCCATGAAACTTTACTGGTAGGCTGATATGACTGAGATGAACTTCCACATACAAAATCAGAACATTCCGAGATCGTATGACCAACTTACTAAAAATAGCAAGTTTCCATAAATAGAAGCTCTGCACAAGGTAGCCCTTATTGAAAAGAAATCATAAATATTTTTGGGTGATGCAAGATTGCCCTTACACCCAGGATGCTCCTGCATCAATTTCCATTGTCAATTCTAAGAATTTTGATTTTAAAACTAGATTTCCTTTATAAAAAAATATGAAATTCTGCGAATATATCAAGAAATTGATCTTTACTATGAAAGAAATAGATAAAAGTCCTACGTGAGAAATCATCAACAAAAGTAAGTGCATACCTTGATCCTTTAATGGAGTTATTCTCCATACGTTCCAATAGGTCACTATGAATGAGGTGCAACTTATTATGTGCCCTCCAAGATTGACCTTGTGGAAATGGTTGCCTATGCATCTTACCACTCATGCAACTAGTGCATATAATTTGGAAGGAATAATATTAGGCAATCCATAAACCAAATTTAATTTTTGCATCAAAGAGATATAATCATAATTTAAATGGCCAAGCGTTTCATGCCATACATTAAAATCAATATTATCATGCAATGAGTGCCTTGAAGTGGAAAACTCAAAAAATTTAAACAAGTTATCATGATCCATTTTGGCATTAGCAACAACTTTCTCAATTTTAGGATCAATACCATGGCACATTCCCTTATGAAATTCAATCTTATAATCTTGACATAACTAAGCAACTGAAAGAAGATTGGATTTCAAATCAGGAATAGAAAGAATATCATGCAATTTTCCATTAGGATTACTAACATCGCCAAAACCTTGAAATTTACAACTATGATTGTAGATAATTGAATAGGAATATTAGAAGTATCAATATGAAAAGAATAAAACACTTATCTATGAAATGTAACATGTTGATATGCACCACTATCAATAATCCACTCTAAGGGGTTAGAAACATTATAAATAATAGTATAATCATGATGAGATTGATTACCATTATTCTTCTTATAATGTGAGTTTTGATTTTGATTATTATGATTCATAGGTTTCTTATCATTTTTCTTTTTATAACAATTGTTAGTCACATGACCATCTTTCCAACAATAAGTGGAACGAGGTTTTTCATTAGGACTATTCTTATGATAATTATTATTATGATTATTGTTATGATTATTATTATTGTTATTTAATAAGGCCTAGAATTGAATTTATTAGTAGAATGACTGTTGATTATGATTATTATTATTTGATCTAAAATTATTTTGATTTTGATTTTTAGACATAATGCATGTTCATTAATCTTAAGAGTACCAAATTGAATCAACTTCACTTCCTCTTGATGAAATAAAGTTTAAAAAATAAGATAAGTTAATTGAGTAGCTAAAGTAGGAAGAGCAAGTTGAAAACACACATTAGTAATAAATTGTTGAAATTGTCAAGGAAGAGATTTCTTTAAAATGATATGAATTAAACAAATATCAGTTAAAGTTACTCCTAAACCATGCAATTGCCTTCTAACGTAATCAAATTTGAGCAAAAAATGATCCATAGATTTAAATTCTGTATACCTTAGATCCTCCAATTGATCTTGGAGTTGAATCTTTCTTGATTCATTCAGACTATTGTGGGTGTTTTTCAGAATGTCCCGTGTTGCATGTGTTATAGTGCAGTTAGTAATTAAAACATTTAAATTAGGACTTAGAGAGATTCCAATGAGGCCAAGAGCCTCCTCTTTTTTAAAATCCCAAGCATCATTGTAATCTTCAGGAGCAGTGGTGGATGCAGCAGAAGAAACATTACTATCAATATCTAATATGTGTTTAAAATGAAAGATAAAGGAAATATGCATTTTCTAGGCATGATAGTTAGAATTATTTAACTTAATCTCTAGATTTAATATAGACATTATTTCACAGTAATGTACAAATAAAGGAGATGAATGGTATGGTTAAACAATAACTGTTGGTAGTAGTCCAACATCCTTCGTGGGATTCGTGACATGGTTTAACAGCCTCTTGTGTCTTCTATAAGTCCAGTGGTTGTATCAGGCATTGACAGGTTAATCTTTTGGTGCAACGACAATGACTACTTGTAACAAGTGGTATTAGAGCTTGGTCACAGTTTTGAATCACGTAGGCCACAGCGAGTGATGCTCAAAGGGGATTGTTGGTTGTATTCTACCATTCTTTGTGAGATTCATGACATGGTTTAACAACCTCATGTGTCTTTTATAAGTCCAATGGTTGTATCAGGCATTGACATGTTGATCTTTTGGTGCAACGACAACCACTACTTGTAACAATAACGTGTTAGAAATAGTGAGAAATAAATGACAAAGAATTAGAAAATTGAATTTAATGTAATGTTAATGAAGGTTTAATTTGATTAAATAAATCTTTAAAAAAAAATTAAATTTTGGTTAAATCTTGAATTTAAACTATACAAATGAAATTAAAATGTTATAGTAATGGAATGAAATTATTACGATGCATTAAAAATGATAAACAATGCCTCTAGTTTATTTTAAAAACTTTTTTTTTAAAATAATGTATTGAATTTATTTAAAAAACAATTTATTAAACTATTAAACAAGATATTGAGCTATTTAAAGAACAATTTTATTTACACGGTTTGAAACCAATATAATTAAATGATTAAAAGGTCAAACTATTTTCAAAAATGTTCAAACTAACTAAAAAACCTTTTCAAACTAATTATTTCAAACAGTCACACTATCCTAAAGATAGAGTATACTCTGCAAAGAGAAGATGTAGTATGCTAATGAAAAATGATAGGAGTGGAGATTGTACAGGTAAAGTAGCGTAAGAAGAAGGAAGAAAAATTGAAACCAAGAAGTGTGAGGGAGAGGTTGGTCGTGTAAGGATTAACTTGGAGCATAATGGAGGTAGCAATAGTAATAGGCTATGTGGGGAGGACAACATGGTTGTTTCATGTGTGGGAGGGTAGAAGAGACTCGAGGGTGGAAGTTACGGGTGAGAAAATAATAGAAAAAGAATATACAGAAAAGGAAACACTTGAATCATAGGATGCAAAGGAAAGATGCCAGGCATGAGATGAATATTCCAAACTCAATAAAAAAGAGATTTAATAATAGCAGAATGGAAACAATTCAAATGGGCAGCAATAGAAACATTCAAAGGAATGCGCATGTGGATAGCATTCAAAATCAAAATCCCACTTTGGCTAAGCTGTTTGATTAGGTTCAAACAACTTGCGTATGGTAATAGAGAAGAATGTAGAGTGAAAGGAATGGAATAGGCTATGGTGAATAGAGAAAAATGTTTCCAAAACAACTTGCAGGAAAAAATGTTTGGAGATGGCGATGAAGATTAAAAGAAACAAGACTTTAAAAAATAAGCTAAAACTAATCTGAGCTTTTGCAGGAAGACAACAAAGTGATGACAGAGTTGGGCTAAAACCAAGGTGCGGATAGAGATATGTTAAGAATATGTGATAAAAGAGATAGTGAATATAAAGAAACGGAGATACAATAACATAGATAATATTTATAACAGAGATATAAACCGAGTTTGATTCAAAAAATCAAACATAGATAAATAAATGAAAACACAGAAATAGTTAACCTACAGACGAAAAATATTAAATATTGTTTAGTATGAAACCTACAAATAAATTATGATATATATATAGATTGTATCAATGCAAATGCACAAAAATGGAGTAAAAAATTTCAAGTACAATGTGAGACAAAAAAAAAAATTCAACCTTGTGGTTTCCCAACTGAGGTTAATAGTTTTTTTTTAAATTTTTTTTTGAAAGAAATGCAGTAAAGTCTTTGGCAGCAAGGCGTCCAAAGATGGTTAGAGAAAAAAAGTAGAGATTGCAAAATCCTACAAACACAAAAGTTAGGAAATGAAACACAATCTTCTCTCTATCTAAAAAGTCTCAAAATAAAGGTGTGCTCCATAGAATGGTAACCATAAACAACTTTTACTCAAACAAGGATTAGTAACCCAAGCTTTGATTCTATCAAATGAAAATAATCAAGAGCCGGGAAATGAAAAATAATAAAAGAGAGATAATATAAGATAAAAATGTTACCATGAGAAATGCATAAACTAGGAGCATACACCAAAAGAGCCAACAAGGAGACAAGAAGTTTTGAAAGGGGAAAAGAAAATAAAAACCCCTTGTGATATTATGAATGAGGAAAAATTGGAGAGAGAGAGAGAGAGAGAGAGAGAGACTCATTTACAATAACTTCATAGAGTAGAAATGAGAGAGAGGAGAGCATTTCTTAAATAGAGATGAGGAGATGAGTTACTAAGTAACTCATCAATCTATGAATGCCAATATCCATAATAGGTGTGTGCAAAGTGGAAACATCCTCTTGAGGAGGATAAGCTAATTTCCTTAATAAAGGAATTACAAGAAATGACATGTCCTCCCACTTAGACTAGAGGACAAAATACATGTAGGGATTCCATATGAATCTCCTAATTAAATAAATGTAAGATACCTTGGTTTATCCTTAATAAATAAATAAATACAACCAAGTAAAGATTAACTATTCTAACCAAAATTGAAGGCCAAATTCCAGACTGGCTTGTGAGTGGGTGTATATTGTTTTCATTTTGACTACTTTTTAAAAGCATGTTGTTATAGATATTATTTGGAAGAGCACTATTAACAATTATAGCTAATTTCATATGATCGACATTATAAGTTTCTAAATAGTATATTAGATTTGTTAATTAGTTATAGCTATTGTAAATGTTGTCTGTAATATTTTTCTTATTGCTACGATTTGACAACCAAAAATTATGTACAATTGATCGAGTACTCAATGCACATGCCCAGTATTCAAGCACTTTCCGTACCAAGAAAGTTGAACAATAGATCTAATTATTTTATTCTTCTTTTTTTCCTAAACATGGCTGGCCATTGGTCAACTCAATGATTTTTAGTGGGCTTTTAATTTGTAAAATCCAATAAACTGTAATTTCATAACTATCAAGCTCGTGAAGCAATGAGAAATAAAAAAATCAATGTTTCTTTAGTTTATATTTTCCATTAAGAAATTATACATGGTTTGTGTACGTATTTACGAAATGCACCAAGAATGTTTGACATAGGCGATGAACATTGTGAGAGTTTTTTTATGAGTATGTTATAATTTTATTTATATATAGTATATTTTAATATTAATCTAATAACTTAATCTTAAAATTTAAAAGTTGTTAGTGTCTACGTGACTAATGTAATATTTTACAAATGATCTTATTATATTATAGTTAATCATGTCTTGAAAAAAAATAAGTTATTCTCTCAATGTTTGATATTTAACAATGCCTTTTGTTTGTTTTCTTGTGATAAGATATGGAACTTTAGTTTGACTGAAATTTATGGATGGAGGCTTGATTGCAGGGCATGCACAATTACAATCAGAAGCTTACAAAGTTGTTATAAAGAATAATAAATTTTCTCATTGTGAATTTTTGTAACCTTAGAAACCTTCAAATTATAGTGTCAACTATTAGGAACATGGTGGGAGTGCAAACTTGTGATTTGATTACAAATAATGCCAATGTATCAATTTTTAGGTTGTTATTCCTCTTCTTCAACAATATTGTAGATGAAAAATTAAATAAACATGATAGTTTTTTTCACTTCTTGGTTAAACCATGTGTTATACTTTTCATCATCAATGTTTTGAATCATTCTACATGATCCATCATCAAGATGAACGAGATAGTTAGAGAGCATAAATAATGTAATATGACCAAAAATTTTGATGATGAAAAGTATCACGCGCAGTTTAAACCAGAAGTGAAAAATGTCATGCACAAAAAATTAGGCAAAACACACCTACGGATTTTTTTGTAAATACTAATGTTAACTATGCACACACATACACATGTCTCTAGTAGTCTATCAGTGAGGTACGTAGATATAAGTTTGGAATCCTTGAACCGGTTCAAGTGGACATTCGTTAACTGTGTTGACTAAAGCATGTACACTAGGCATATAAAGAGTATACAATCCTTAATGTCAATCTATCACGTTTACCATATTAGCAACTATAATTTAACAGCGTTAGGTTTAGGCTATGGAAGAAGTCCAAAACTAAATCAATTTAAATCATCTTTACTTAATTATCTCTATTTTCCTATTCACTTAGACTAATGCATCATTATATTAAATCTAAGGATAATCATTTTAAATCCATTGATGGTATTCGAATCGATATATTTAAAATCAATTCCACCCAAAATAATAAGTTAATCTGAAAGGAATAATATTTGACGAATTGATTTTAAACTAAAAAGTGTATACTAACTTTCTATAAACTTTATAGAGAACTTTAAATTTAAATCTAAGTCCCTCTTACATTAATTTAATATCCTGATTTCTAACAATAAGTAACTCCCTCAAACATAATAACGTTATATGTTCTAAAATTAATGAATAGCTTAATGCTATCAAGTAACTTAACATTTAAACCTTTATATAATATATATAGACTACATATAATGCTACAATGTTCTATTAATTTAATTTTAACAAATGAACTCCAATAATTCAATTTATAATTTTAACCTTACTAAAACAATAATCATTTTAAAGAACTTTAAATAACAAATCTAAACAAAGAAACTAAATCAAATCTATTTATTTTAGAACTTAGTTATTTTGAATTTATTTATTTTTTATCAACTACTAAACTAGTATATAATAGAAAAGTAAAATTATTAAAGTAATAAAACTTCTAGAAAGCTCTAGCTATTAAAGTCAACATAAAACAATTCTACAATCCAATGAGATTAAATTTGAAGTTCAAATGAAATCTAATTCCTCTTAGAAAAGAAAATCAAATCTAACTTTTTTTAACTTATAAATATACAATTTTCCATGAATTTGTTTTTAAAAAAAACATAACCCTCTAATTATAATATTATTTATTATTACCCCCGATAACCAAGCTAAGGTTTCAAGGGTTGAATGGAAATGGTGCACAGGAAAGGTGGCGACGATGTGTGAGTTGCGACCGAAGCGAGAGGGGGAAAAAGGAACCACGCGGTGCGAGTGCGAATCGGGTGGTGAGAGCCGTGAAAGAGGGGCGCGGAGTGCGCGTGGACAGTAGAGGAGGCAGGGTGGCCATCAGGTGACGCCACCGCAGAGGAGAGGAGGCAGGGTGGCCACCAGGTGACGCCACTGTAGAGGGGAAGGAGGAGAGGAGGCAGGGTGGCCACCAGGCGATGCCACCATAGAGGGGAAGGAGGCAGTGGAGGAGCCCAGACGGTGAGTCACTACGTGACACTTCCCATACCCACTGTGGTAACACAATGGGCAGGATGGGTTAGTCGCGGCTGACGCTGACCTCCACTGTATTCCATAGTAGAGTGAGGCTACCACCACGTGGACACCAATCCATAATGGTGGGTCGGAGTAGGGCTTCGGCCCTCCCGACCCATAGTCGTAGATGAATCTTTTTTTTTTGTTTTTATTTATTTAATAAAATGACAACTCCATCATTTTTCATGGTTTTAAAATTTGAATATATATATATATATATATATATATATATATATATATATAAAATCTTCTTATTGATAATGAAAAATAAATAAATAGAGTATATAAAATATAATGATAATTTTCTTACTTATAAATCTATAATGATAAATATATAGCCTTATATATATTTATTATTATTCATATATATCTATATAGTACTAATGTTTCAAATGTTTAAATTTTATCTCATCTTTTATAAATTTGTAATAATTAGCCATAAACCTTTATACTAATAAGTATATACATATAACATTATATATAATTATTTTTATAAACTTAAAAGAGATTAATTCTTAAATTGCTTGCATTTAAAGAAAGAATTTGTTTCCTCTATTTTAGAAGGTGATTTAACTCTAAATCTAATGAATTGATCCTTCAATAAGCATATACAATAATTAAGAAATCTATCTATTTTTCCTTATATATAAAGAGAATACTAGTGTAACCATAAAAGAAATGAACCTTTGTTCCAATGTTTACAATACACATACATTTATGTATATTTAATTTATTTCTAACTTTAGAGGACATGTACGTGTAATAAAACATTTATTCAGTTTTTCCCTATTAATACATTAATCTATTTTTCTTGTTATCCACAAAACAAAAAACTTTAGTTTTTCTATAAACATTTTTAATACATCAATATAATCAATTGAACTAATTAAATTAATACCATTAGCAAGGCATAGATTAAAATTTTCTCTTTTTAATTTATAGGGAAATTTGATAAAATATAGTTTTTTCAAATACCTTGTGTTTCAGAACTACAAGGTTACAACTTTCCAATTTCCAGCATTATCAGGGAAAAACAACTTTAACAAGATATGTTTTGAGAAAAATATTGAACACAAAGTCACTGAGTAGAGGTTCCACCAATCCCAACCAATCTTAACAAGGCTCCAACAAATTCCTACAATAAAATCAAGGTTGACCATGGAGGCTCACCTCCCAACCTAGACCTTTACAAGGCCACCCCCAAGCTTGGGGACCCAGAACTAAACAAGGATACAAACAGGAAAACACAAAACTTACAAACTAAATAAACTTGACAAAAAGATCCCTCCAATGGATTAACAAAAAGAAGGTCCCCAAGAGGCCTTCTCCAAACGTGGGGTGATAGTGTACTATCTTAGGAGGAGAAGAAAAATCACAAATACTAAAAACAAGCCACACATGGAGTTTAACAAACCAACTTTCTTAAGATACACAACCATGGCCTCCAGCCATAAAAAAATTTCCTCATGCCCC
Organism: Thuja plicata; assembly: GCA_018584345.1. Lineage (NCBI taxonomy): Eukaryota > Viridiplantae > Streptophyta > Pinopsida > Cupressales > Cupressaceae > Thuja > Thuja plicata. The sequence continues at coordinate 2,594,907 of MU223540.1, read as the reverse complement.
CTGCTGCCCTCAGGCATTCTTGGCATCATGGGGACCTAAAAGACCCATGTTCATCCCTCAACATATGGGAGACTCCACACTACCTAGTGTCTCAACCTATCACCCCTTCAAGGTTACTCTGCCCTCCTAAGGGTGAGTGTTCCTTGGAGACTCCCAAAACAAGTATGAGCACAAAATACAATACAACATAATCATGAACTCAATAGAAAAAAAACACTTGGAGTAAAAAACTACATACAAGACTCCATTAATGGATTTATAAGCTATCTACATGCATAAAAAATAACTATTCTACTCTTACACTAAGATGCCAACCTGAATCCAAGCTATGGAAAAATGAATGGTGGCTTGTGAAGAGTTTTTCCCTCCAATTCTTCTTCCTTCTGCAAAACTTCACTTCTAAACTAGACTTGTCTCTAAAAATAGAGAGTGGGTGAGCACCAAAGCTCCTTCTAAACTCTTCCCTATATAGGCCTTATCCCTAAAATATTAGGATTCATAAATGGGGAAGAGACCCTGATCCATCTACTCTGCCCACTTGCCTTCCTTCTCCATAAATGAAGTTAAATGCTTACAATGAATGAAGGGATGGCTCAAACAAAGTCTTCCAACTCTCAAAATTCGCCACTCTTCAAAATGAAGACTTTAGGGATGACATAAATGAGTTTTAAGGCTCTTAATGGGCTAAAAATGACCCCTAACCCCTAAGATACCAATTGGGGTGGTTAGTTTTGACCCTAGTTATCCTTTGGGAGCCCAAAAGACCCTCCTAAAATCTACCCAAAGTTAAGTCACGAATTCCAAGTCAAGTTGACCCATCTAGAAGTTTCTTAAATCAAGTTAAGCTTGGGTAGTACACTAGGTAACCCCCCTGGGTTGGATTTAAGCCTACACTAGTCACATCTACTAGTCATGCCAACACATAGAGTGCACATGTGTCAAGTGACACAACAATATTACATAAGCATGACTTATTTACATATTTGCTAAACTAAATACAATCATGCATAAAACTCTTACAAATAAAAAACAATACAACGAGGTCCATGTCTCTTTTTATAGACATGGCCTTAGCATCACGGTTTTCACATAGGTCCATTCCTGAATCCCTGATTAGTACCATGGTCACTATTCCTGCACACTCATTGCACACAATAGTAGGTCCAATAAAACATCATATATATCATAATGAAATTAATCATGCATTAACACATGCATTATACAATATCTCTTTGAAATTAAAGAAACATATGCACTTAATTAAATAATCATAACATGATTTCCCTAAACCATTCCACATTATGATATCATCTACATACTAATCCAATACACTACATCATTGAAACTAAATCATAAACTGCAAACTACATTACTAAAATAAAGTAACACATAGCTTCCATGATTGCATAATTAGGTGTTGTATACAAGTAAATGATTCAACAGATCCATAAAGTAATATATGTTTCCAAATAGTCCAACTATATCAAAAGTCAGTATAAACTATAGAGCATATATATGAAAATAGTGCTAAGCTATGACGGGCTAGGGTATGCCTTACATCCACCCCCTCTACGAATGAACATCCTCCTAGAGTTCATAAAAGAGGTGGGTGAACTATTACCGCATCTATGTTACAACCTCCCATGAAGTTGTATCCTCATCATAGAAATCCCATTGGGCCCTAACCTAGTCAATCTCCCTGTCTCAAAGTGCTAGGGTCTATTGATCCATAATACAGATGGACTCCATAGCCAGCTATTTTCCTGACCCCACATGGGGCCTTAATGATGGTGACCTGGTGCTTTGCTTGGCAGTTATCAACTGCTACAAATACTCTATGGGACTTTCCTATATCCCTAATTGTAGGTTCTGACAGAGATGGTTGTTGACTACCTCCCTAAGGAAAGTCTCTAGCTAAGTGTCCAATGGAACCACAAGTGTAACATGGTCCATGTGCCTGAACCTACATGATCTGAGGTCTAGAGTATTGTGAAAATCCTGTCCTATTAGACCCATTGTACCACCCCTAAAGGACTGCTAAGTCTGTGCTGGAGGTGTATAAGGTGCCTATTGTCTCTTGTCCTGTTGAGACTATTGTGGTTGTTGCTGCTGCACTCGCGGGGTTCTAAATGACCCCAAAGAGTTTGTCTAATTCCCTTTCCATGGGGGTCTCTGATTACCTATATCCTATGGTGCAGGATCATGGTTCTGAGATCCCTTAACTACATCCTCGAAAACCAAGGCTCTATCAACAGTAAAACACAAGTCCCCTGGTGGTACCATGTGTACCATGCCTGATATAGAAGGGTTAAATCCTTTAATAAAGTGATTGACCTTGATCTTCTCATCCCTTATATACTCGACATATGGGAGGAAGCCTAAAAAATTTCCCTCATACTCGGCTACTTAAATTCCTCTGTATAGGAGGTCATGGAATTCGTCTATGCGATGTTGTCTGAACTTCTCTGAGAGATATCTAGCTCAACATATCTCCAAAAAGGCATCCCACATAAGGGTATCTATCATTAGGTGGCCTTTGAATTTCTCATGTTCCCACCAAATGGAGGCTCCTACTATTGGGATTAATGGGAAGTATGTATTGAGAGGGGAGGGGTGAATCAGTACCTCCAAAACTTTTATATCCTTTTTATCAATTAACCTTTGTAATCAATTGCATATCCATTCAATCTAATTTATACTATCTTTCTATGAGTTATATCAATTCATAAAATTAACATACATGTGAGTCATTCATAGAAACATTGATGACAGTAATTGACACATAACACAAGATATGATATCGTAGAAAACTTCTGTGAGGAAGTAAAAACTGCGGTGGGGATGGCACCCATAAAATCTTCACTATCTGCAGATTGGAAGGGGTCGGTTAAGGCTTACAATTTGATCAATTTTGATGATCTACCATATTAGGAGTATCAATGGAGACCTATTAAAGTCTACTCTGTTAAGATCTTTAGCAACACTATTGAGTGTGCACTCGGTTAAGAGATTTATAGTTGGACTATTAAATCCACCTTCCTTGAAAAGATTTTTACACTTTGCTCCACTTGTTAGAATGATAGAAAACTACAAATTGACCTAGTAAATGTAATCTCCCTATTGCTGATACAGATCCTATTTAGTTCACATAAAAATATTATCACCTTAACTGTGATTGAATAATACCTCTGATTCTCGGTATGCTCTGTTCTTGGTTCTTGCTAATCAAATTCATCTAAAGCTATCCCTATTCTTGAAACTCTCAATCTGATTCCATAGATGTTCTCATTATGTTCTCCTCTCTCTTCACATCATTTATTCATCCATTGTAATTAATGATTTCATCATCTATTTATAGATGCAGGATTGACTTCATCAAGTTATGATAAAAATAATGTTAACTCTAAGATCAGGTTTACAACTTATACCTAGGTCTCCTAGTCTATGTATTTTAAATTAGTTAGACTGATTAAAGCACTTACATTCACCTATCTTATCCCTAAAGAAATGGATTTAAAATGATTAAATATCCTATAAATAGAATACACTTTATTGATCTGACATGGAAGTCAGATCCACTTTTTGCGGGCTGCAACTAACTTTTAGTTCTGTCTATCGGTCATTCTTGACTATCCTTCGATTTTGTTCTATCGGTTGCACTGTATCTGTCTTGTTAGTTTGCACTGTAACTTGCATATGGGGTTCCTCTGTCAGATTCCAATCTATCTTTCTGTCTTTGTGATTTCGGTTTACACACTAACTTGTGTCATCGGTTCTCTTTTACACTTAGTCATCTTCGGTGATCTCTTAGTATCTGATCTTCGGTTTGCTCATGTCCTATCTTTCGGTGTATGCTTACCGAAAATGTAGTTTGCATACTAATGGAAAATTAATGTCATCAATCTCCCCCTTTGAAATTAGTATAAAAAATTGATATGTGCAAAATACTAACAAAATGTTAAGTATATACAACATATATAATCCTTAGTCATTTAATGACTCCCCCTATTTATGTGAGTATATCTATACATATGATGTCTTTCCTTCTACATATTTTCATCGTTTTCTCCTTTGTACTCATACTATTATTTTCTCCATATAACTATACCATATACATATCATATTTACCATTTTCCCATCTTGAATGAATGAATGTACATATCATCATTTTCTTATTTGTATTTTGTACTCTTCATTTTCCCCCTTTTTTGATATTAAGGGAAAAGGTCTTTACCTTGGAGCTTGAAAAAAATATGGGAATGTGAAGACTTCATGTCTTCCATCATTTTCTCCCATTTCTCTTTCAGGTTCTCCAGAGCCATGTGCTTGAGTGTAATATTTGAATGCATATCATAGATGTTGTATGCCATAGACATCTCGGGAGTTGAAATTAGTTGCCTTGCAGAACTGATATGTTGTTGGAGCAGTGTTAAGTTTGGCATAATTTGAGCTTGGAGCTCGGTTACTTCTTGCCTAAAATGTGTCTCTGACTCCCATAGCTCTTGCCTTAAACTTTTAATCTCTATGATTTTATCATAATGCAGTTTGACTGCATTGTCTCCATCGGTTGTTAGGCTTTGTGCACTAGTTGCTAGATCGGTATCTAGCTTTGCATTGTTTTCACTATTCTCCTTAGTGAAATTTTCTATTGTGCTCAATGTTTGAATTAAGGCTATAGCTTCATATATGATTGGATCTAATTCAGATATGAATTCTGATAGCTTTACCTTATTTACTGCCACTTCTTGGCTGATGTTCTCTATGAGATTTTGTTGGTACTTCATCTCGGCTCTTTCCTCTATTTAGAATCAATGTTTTGAGTTGTGATTGCATTGGTGAAGGTAGCTAGTTGATAAAGTAGAGGGTTTCTTTGATCAATATCAACATTGGGTACTATTTGATGTAGAATGTCCCGTGTTGTCTCCAGTACCATGGAGTCCCTGTGATGTTTCTTCAGCTTTTCTTGCAATGTCGTCCTCTGGCATATATCTCCATATTCTTGTAATGCTTTAATGTCAAGTGTAGAGGGGTCACACTTTTCTATTTCTATGATTTCGTCTAGTGTAACCTCTAACTTCTTCTTCTTCTTCTTCTTCTTCTTCTTCCTCCGTAGAATGTAAAACCATTGCCAATTTCTTGGCCAATTCTATTGTTCTCAATGAAGTGACCTATTGTGCTTCTTTCTTCTATTTAGCATTGATTTTAGCTCGTCGGGTATCTGCAAATGTCTCCACATTTACCTTAACATCATTAGTAGCACTCTTGTTAGTTTCCTCAGGAGTACCATCTTTTGGTTTGTCTGCGTCATTTGGTGTCCTTTGCTTCATCGGTCTTGGTTTCTGCATTCTTGTCATGAGTATCAGTATCCTTTTCCTTATCTCCTCCAGTAACCTTATTTGTGTCGGTTACATCTTGAGTATCTCCGATGTCTTTCTGACCATCGATGTTATCCTTGTTTGCTTCTTCTTACATCCTTGGGAGTATCCTATTCAAGTGAATTGGTCGATTCTTGGGATTATCAATTGTTGTATCCTGCTCATCACTTATACTGGGTCATTGGTAATGTCTATGACATTAGTATCCACAATGTTGTCATTTGCGGTATCTTCCCATGTTTCATCTACAACATTTGCAGTCTTGTTGCATGTTTTATCATCTTCTTCTTTATCTAACTTAAATGATGTATCATCTTGAGTTGCCTTGGCAACCTCTTTGTGTTGAGGGTATTTTTTAGGGTTGTCCTCCTTAATGGGTATGTTCATGATCTTGCACCATTTCTTTTTCAATCTCTATTAGTCTGCCTTCAAGAAATTTATATGCCCTCAGCTTTGGTGAGAGCTCCTTTGTGTAATTTTCCATCATTTCATCTATCTCTTCCTTCTTAGATTTAGGTGGCATGAGAGAAACAAGTACTCTTTCTCTTATTTCTTTCTCATTCTTCAAAGCAAATGCCCACCTGGAGTAAAGTTTGTCCAATAGTTCTCTTGGAACATATTTACCTTCAAATTGCATTGGTACATATTTAAAGTTGTACATTTTAGCAATGATGGCGTCCTCAATTTTATTTTTATCTTTTGAATTTAATTTCAGCCATTTTCTAATGCTTGGATCTGTAATAGATCTATAATTTGCAATATAAACACAAATGTCATCAATAGTTTCAGTTTCTTTTACCTTGAGACTTTCAGCTTCAATAGCTTCATCCTGCTCGGTGTCCTCTATATCCTCTCAGGTTCTGATGAATTTTCTTCCTTTCTTGTTTTGTCCTCTTTTAAGTGCAGGAGCTTTCCTCTTATAAGTCCTAACCTTTCCTTTCTTTAGAGGTGAAGGAGTAGATTCCTTTGATGTTTGGCTTCTTTTCCTAGAATTAGTTGTTGTCCTTGGTTTGTTAGATGGTGGAGGCGGTGGTGAATGTGACTCTGTTTCCTCAGAGTCATTCTTTCCTTCATCTTTACCGACAGATAACCGTTCTTCGATTTCCTCCTCTTGTTTAAATTCTTCATCTTACTCATTTTCTTCTTCAGTAGTTGATAGAATCTTCTTGAGATTATTTACCATCTTGTCCTTCTTTTTTACTATCTTTTTGACAACTAGGCCTGATTTAATTCTTCTCTTGGCTTCTTCATATGTGCCAAACCTGGGTTGTTTCTTGTCTAGTGGTTCATTGATCATGGCATCACTTGCCTTAGTTGCAAGATCAATGTTGATCTCATACTTTAATGGTTACAACCATGATATCATTGGTACAACTAGTTTGATATATGTATTGTTAGTATCAACCATGAAGCATATCTCATCCTTATATTGTTCAATGAGTTGCTCAGGGATTCTCACCCTCTTTTGTATTCGGTCTTTGAATAGATTGAAGTATTCATCCATGACTGTTTCGAAGTTATCACCCAATGTAGCAATGTACTCACTAATTCGCATGGTGACCAATTTGATGCTATCCCATTTAACATCTCCAACCAACGAGAATGTTTCTTGAAAATAAAAGAAGATACACATTATTAGTGAGCCAAACTTACAAGTGTTTGACTTTGCATTCCTGATAGTCTGTAAGTTGTCCTTCAACTGATTCAGGAGTAGCTCAAATAGGTCTAATTGTGTTCCCTTCTTTACAATTTTGAATGTTGTGTCCACTGTAGCTTATGCTATTGTGTATGGTGAAATCTTCAACCTGTTGGGAGCAAGCTCAAACATGACAAGTTAGTAGGTTAGCACATAGAAATCTATAGAATGAGAAAGAAACCAAAAAGACTTCATCATAACATCAGATTGAGCTTAAAATAAGTAAATTGCACCCTATTATTACTTATTTAATTTGCTCTTGATAAATATATGTAGGTGTGCTCTCTCAAAGACATAAAATACAATGATCCCTAATGCAAATGCAAGATTTTAATAAGCAAGAAGAGAGATTCAAGAGCTAGTATGAAGAACTAGTCTCAAATCCTCTTCAAGATGATAGATTTAAACTATGAAATGATATGCATATACAAAGAACTATGATTCATTTACCAAATTGAAGCCTAGCATGTAATTTCTATGTGATT
>MU223540.1:2568296-2584346 GCA_018584345.1 Thuja plicata | reverse complement strand
ATGGCTGCGTACGACGGGGTGCACAACATCAGTACCAGAGTGACATTGATGTTAATTTGGGCCTAGGAGCACATTGTAGTGTTCCGTCCTATGAGAGTTCAAAAGGCCCAATATCCTAGAGATCCCTATGCCTATAGATATAGGCTGCCCTTGAGATACACCTTTGTCAGTCAAACTGGATATTGATGGCGACTCTTAGATGAGGTTTAGGTTTTCTGCTAGACCCCATATAGACTGTGCGAGCCATGGGGGACAATGGACTGGGAGACAGGAGCTGAGGAGGGTTTTGAGGATATTCTATAACTATCATACATTCAGACTGATTACTTTCTACTGGGGAGGACCATCCACCAAATAGAGAGGCACAGACCCTTGAGGGTTATGAGATAGTTTGGTCTTCAGCAAGGGGTAGTGGCAGAGGATGCCTTACATCCTCATGTCACCAGGGAGGTAGGTACCTGGGGGAGATATGCAGATGCTCTTATAGTGAGGGCATCTTGGAGGGACATTGTGCGGCTTATCTTTGTAGTGCGTCCTGACGTCATGGATGCAGGGATGACTCCAGAGTATGCAGCATGGTGGGTTGCACACACACCATTGTGCCTTACATTCTCCACTCAGGTGGTTTCTCACAAGAAGTCGACAGGTGATATGGATGTGGATGATGGGACTGCGATAGGAGATGCCCCAGATACCTCGGTAGTAGGTCAAAGGAGGAGACCACAGAGACGGGTCAGACCTCGTACAGAGGCGCAGGTAGGTGCAAGACTAGATCAGGGGCCATAGGGGCCACCACTATTATAGGGGAAGGTACACGCACCACAAGTGCCATAGAAAGTATAGATACAGGCACCCCAAGTGCCAGCACAGGTACAAGGGTCACCAGGGCCACCGATGGGTTTTGTTGCACATGAGACTCATGATGTTGTCATCGTAGAGAAAGCTAGCCTACAGACAGAGTGTGCATGGCTGTAGGGGATACTAGGCATGGCCTAGGTATCCGAGACAAGCCTACAAACAGAGATGACATGTATACAAGGTTTATTAGTTGCAGAGATGATGTGGGCGGACAAGGAAGAGGGGTCACTAGATACCCTACAGGGAAGGGTTGACTCAGGAGAGTTTTCCATGGTTGATTTGACACAGGATACTATAGAGCTAGGTACACTGACAAACCAATTGGATACTCTGACCTTGTAGCTGGAGCAGGCCATGGAGAAGATCTTGGCATTGACCTTAGAGAGGGATGCAACATAAAAGCGGGCTGAGACATACAGGGCTGAGCAGGATATCACCAGATAGGTAGCCATTGCAGGTGGGGCTGGGCAGGTTTTGGGCGAGGCATTCCTAGCTCATAGAGATGCAAACATGGAAGGTAGAGAGGAATCCCACTATTGGGCATTGTATCATTAGCTAGTTCCTAAGGGACAGAGGCGAGATTACTTAGAGAGGTCTCGATCTCAGAGCACAGTGCAGACCTCAGCATCACAAGGATCTATGGGCATGCCACCACGTCTGCCACCAGAGTAGGGAGGTGGATCTTCATAGCCACCATCATGATTCAGTAGAGGATCATGTGACACATATTTTTTCATTTTGAGATATACATGTATATTGGCACCGAGGTGCATGTGATGTATTTTATTGATGATAGACACATGTACTTATGGACATTTGATTATATATGATTGATGAGGATTTTTGTGATGTCATGGTGTGTGATTTATATGATGTGATCTTTTTCATGCATATGCCTATATGATTACTGAAATTTGGTGTTTGTAGGATGTGATGTATATGTATGACCTATTGTGTATGCAGGATGGTTTATGTATAGATGATGTATGACTTATGCAGGGTGGATGATGCTATATATATGATGTACTAACGTGTGTGGATGCAGGATGTGATGTGATTTGAGGATGTATGAAAATGTATATGTGACGTTTTATGAATGTGTATATAGATGCATCTAAATGATTTTTTAACAATGCAAAACTAAAATGAATCTAAATGAATTAACTATGCAAGATTAAAATGAGTCTAAATGGATTATGCAATTTATGAAATGAATCTAAATGAATTATGCAAGATAAGAAATGAATCTAAATGAATTAATTATGCAAGATATGAAATGAATCTAAATGGATGAACTATGCAAGACATGAAATTAATCTAAATGAATTAACTATTCAAGATTAAAATGAATCTAAGTGAATTATGCAAGACATGAAATGAATCTAAATGAATTAACTATGCAAGATTAAAATGAATCTAAGAGAATTATGCAAGATATGGAATGAATCTAAATGATGCCAGATGAATCTAAATGATGGATTAAGTATGAAAAGTTCTAAAATGATACTAATTAGGCAATTAAATGGTTGACTTACTATGATGATTAATGTAGTTTAATGATGGACCTAACATGATGATCAATGCGGCCTGAATGATGGATCAACTGCAATCTAATGATGGATCTAATGAATCTAATGATGAATAATGAATCTAAACTGATGAATAATGCAACTGAACAATGATAGATACAATAATGATACTAGAGAATATGAACATGATAGATGCAATGGGTGCAATAGGACTCATATTTTTTTGGTGTGTCACAATCAATTGATAAAATAGACAGGTGGACTATGGAGGATTAGGCAGGGAATGTTAGTAGGATGACGACTCGAGATGTTAGTGCGATGGAGAGAAGACCGAATATGTCATGAATATACAAGGATCAAATTGAGTGATTAATTACAAGTGATTAGTTACAATGATTATGTACAAAGGTTGCTACCAAAATTTGGTTGGATCATGTTGTTTGTCTTGATGCGTGTGGTAGTGTAGTATGTTGATTGATTAGTTCAAGAGGAAAGATACATCCTACGAGAACCCAAAGATGATGATGATCTAGATTTAAGTTGTTGAGAGGAAGGATACATCCTCAATAGACTCATTTCCAAAAAGATGGGACTTACCAAGATGATTGGTCAAATGTGCACTGTGATCAAAATGTAGAACCAACATAGGATTTTAATAGCGTAACTATATCATTTTTGGCACCAGGAGCAACTGAGGACACAAGAAATATACAGGACTGAAGCTCAGGGATTGGGAGAGTACAACATAGGAACAACAATATATAGGACTATGTGTACAAAAGCTCAGGATACGAGATCGGAGGATCACTTCAGACTAGTGCATATAATATGCAAACACCTAGGGAATATGGGAAATGTAGAAGTTAGTGGAGATATGGTGCTGGTGATGAAGGAAAATGAGAGTTTGATAGATAATGGAGTGGTCCATTATGTGTGACGCATATTTCCAGGTTTTCATCACCCATACTTGTCCAAGGCGCCTGATTGCCAAGTTTTCACCATTGGACGAAAGTTTTCTCTTTAATTTCTTTTTGATTTTGTTGGATCTTTTTGATGTTTTTGATATTTCCCAAGTGCTTGTTTGCCATGTTTTCACTGGGACAACCATTTGTTTTTTTCTGCTTCATTTTTCTGCTTTTTAGAGATTTTTTTAGGACTGTTTACATTGTTTTTGTGCTTTCTTCAGGACTTTTTATAATTTTTATGGATTTTCTCAGATAACTGGAATGAATAGCCAACTGTTAGGCATAGAAGTGCCTGAGATGAATGATGTTGATAGGATCAGTCAATGGTTCTCCTTCAAGAGTGGAGAGTTGATATGCCCCATAACCGAAGCATGCAGTGACAACATATGGGCCTTGCCAGGTGACTTAAAACTTGCCTTTCTTTTCCTGATCAGTACACACTTTCTGATTTTTCTTCAGCACAAGATCTCCCACCTAGAACTGGCATGGGTGTACCTTCTTGTTATAGTTCTTCTTGAGTCTATTCTGGTAAACAATCAAGTGATCATAAGCTTGGTGGCACTTTTCATCTAGTAGATCAAGCTATGTGAGTCATGCCAATCGGTAATCTTCATCATCAATCATGCCTCTTAGTGATACTCAGAGGAGGGTAGTTCAACCTTAATTGGTAAGACTGCTTCAGCACCATAGACTAGGGAGTATGGAGTAGTGCCACTAGGAGTGCGGTAGGAGGTGCGATATGCCCATAGGGTAGGGTTGATCTGGAGATTCCAGTTACGACCAGTATCATTGACAACTTTCTTGAGGATTTTGAGGATGGTTTTATTAGTTGCCTCGTCTTGGTCGTTACCTTGCAGGAAATATGGACTGGAAAAACGGTGATGGATATGGAGGCAAGCACAAAGATCACTGATGTGTTGATTTTCAAATGGTGTATTGTGGTCAGTGAAGATGGTGGAGGGTATGCCAAAGTGGAAAACAATGTGATAGAGGATGAATTTGGAGATCTGGACACCTGTAGTGAGTGTGAGTGGGATTGCTTCAACCCACTTTGTAAAGTAATCCATTGCTATGATTATGTATTTGTGGCCTTCAAAAGAGATAAGAGTAATCTTACCAATGAGGTCAAATCCCCAACAAGAGAAGGGCTAAGGAGGTGCAATAGGTCTGAGGTCCTGAGCAGGAGCATGGATCAAATTAGCATGTTGTTGGGAAGGTAGACACTTCTTGATGAACTCACAAGCATCATGTTCCATTGTAGGCCAACAGCACCCTGTATGTAGAAGTTGCTTGGCTAGGACCATGTCACTCATGTGGGAACCACAGATTCTAGCATGTACCTCTTGTAAAGCTTGGGTGGATTCATTTTCATCTAAACATCTAGAGAGCACATTGTGATAGCCTCGACGATAAAGGGTATTGTCTATGAGGGTGTAACGGGATGCTCTACGAATAAAGTTTTGGCATTGGGTTGCAGTGAGATAAGGGGATATGATACCATTTTGTAGGTAAGCTTGGATATCGTGGTACCACAGGGACTGAGGACCAACTAAGACACATATGCGATCAATTCATTGTTCTCATGAGCGGGAGCATGTAGTTGCTCAAATAAAAATTTATATTGCGTAGACTTGTGAGGAGTCTCTAGGAGGGAGCCAATTGTGGTCATTGCATCAGCAACCTTGTTCTGCAAGTGTGGTACCTATGTTATTTGCAAGTGGAGAAAGTGTTCTTTCAGTTTGTCAACCATCTACTTATATGGCGTCAATTTGTTGTCTTTGGTTTGATACTCATCTAGGACTTGTTTGATGATGAGTTGGGAGTCGCTAAAGACATGCATATCTATGATGTTCCATTCTATGGCCATGTGGAGTCCTATGATTAGTGCCTCATATTCTACAATATTGTTTGTGCAGGGAAATCCCAATTTGAATGACATAGGGATGTAGTCACCTTGAGGTGTGACAAAAAGTATTCCTGAGCCTGCACCATGAGCTGTGTAGGACCCATCAAAGTAGAGTTGCCACATTGGTTGTTCTTCTATCATGTACAAATGCTCATTGAGAAATTTTGTGACCAAAGGATAAGCATTTACCAATGGCACTTCAGCTAGTTGGTCAGCAATGACTTTCCCTTTAATGGCTTTTCTGTCGACATATTGAATATCAAACTCGCTGAGAAACATAACCCATTTTTCCATTTGACATGTGAGTGTAGTCTTGGAGAGTAGGTACTTGAGAGGATCCACCTTTAAAATGAGTTTTGTTGTATGACTAAGCATATAGTGGCAAAGTTTTTGAGTGGCAAAGAACACTACCAGACATGCTTTTTCCATAGGAGAATAATTGAGCTTATAACCCACTAAGGTTTGATTGATATAATAAATAGCTCTTTCTTTGCCTTCATCATCCAATTGAGCAAGGAGTGCCCCTAGTTCTATGGTAGTAATAGAAATATATAGGATGAGTGTTTGACCAGGTACAGGTGGTACCAAGATGGGTGGATTAGCTAAGTATTCTTTGATTTTGTTGAAACTCTTCTGACACTGAGGATCCCACTTGAATGTGTTATCTTTTTGCAAGAGATGAGTGAATGGTTGGCACTTGTCTGCTAGTTGAGAGATAAAATGGTACATAGATTGTAGCTTTCCTTAGAGACTACGTAATTGTTGGAGTGTTTTTGGTGGAGGCATCTCTATGATAGCTTGTACTTTCTTTGGATCAATTTCTATGCCTCATCTAGATACAATGAACCCCAGGAGTTTTCCTGATGTGACTCCAAAGACACATTTTTTAGGGTTGAGCATTAAGAAATAGTGTCCAATCCTATCAAAGATGCATTCCAGAACATCTAGGTGATCTTCCCTTTTTACTAATTTTTCCAAGATATCATCCACATAGTCTTCAAGAATCTTGTGGATCATGTCATCAAAAATGATAGTCATAGCTCTTTGATAGGTTGCCCCAGTGTTCTTTAAGCCAAAAGGCATCATGTTATAGCAGAAAGTGCCTGAAGGGGTTGTGAATGCTATCTTATGTTGATCTTCTGCAATGCAGATCTAATTATATCCAAAAAAGCCATCCATGAGTGACAACATCTCACATCCTATTGTGAGATCCACAATCATGTCTATGTTTGGCAAGGGGAAATAATCCTTGGGACATGCCTTATTGAGATCTCTAAAATTTGTACATATCCTGATTGATTGATCAGGCTTAGAGATGGGCACCATGTTAGAGATCCAATTAGAATAGTAAATGGGGTGGATGATCTTGGCTTGGAGTAACTTTTCTAGCTTCGCTTTGACAAGTAATGCTACTTTAGGGTGCATCTTTCTGAGCTTTTGCTTGACAGGTTTAATGTTTGGATCCATTGCTAGATGGTGAACCACCAAATTGGGGTCCAATCCTAGCTTGTGGGAGTAAGACCATGAAAATTTGTAGATAGATTTCTTCAATAAAGTGACAAGATCACTTTCTTCTTCTTCAGTCAAACATGCGGCTATGTATGTGATGGCTAGATTCTCTTTGGTGCCCAGGTTGATAGGTTTTTCTTCTTCAATGAGAATCGATGATTGTTCAGGCCTGTAATCATGAATTAGAGGAAGAGGAGAATCTTCATCCTCTGGTGCCTCAGAGAGGTTTTCACCAGGGGATATGCCCTTTGTTTTTACTATTTTATGATCAAATAGCACCCTAGAGGGGTTTTCGCTAGGGGATCAATTTTTCTCTTTTTTATTTTTGTTTTCTATTTCATTTTTGTGGCTAAAGTTATCCTCTTCCCCAAATTATGCCTTTGGGTCTAGTTTGTAGACATATTCTGAGTCTTGCCCCGAGTCACTGCTTTGCTCAATTGCTCCCATAAAGCTTAGGAGTGTGTCCTCACTTTGGAACTCATCAATGTGTATGACACTTGGTTGGTCCCAGTCTATGAGTTTAGGATGGTAGAGGGGAAGGTCAATGAAGAGGATGGAAAGTTCTTGGACATAATTGCCCAGGAAGGTTTTATCATTGAAAACATCATCATAAGCTCTCACAACTTTCTCTTCTGGGATATCTTTGATGTCAATGATTTCGCCTAGGGATGGACAAGAGGCAAAGATGTTTTCATTGGTGCCCCCATTTGTGTTAGAGCCCATGCCAAGGCCCAGGTGCTTTTCTAGTCAGGTAGGTATAATAGGATCTTTCATACCTTGCTCGTCATAGCCACCTCCTTGGTAGTTCCATTTTTCTGTCACTAGTTTGTGAGTTCCAGGGTACGTATCTTTGAAGTAATTGAGGCAAATTGTGTCCTTGGGTGATGGATATTTATATAGCCATTGGTTGATGTTTGGTGTCATTTCCTGACCAGTCAAAGTACCTTTTGAGATAAAAGTGGTAGGACCAAATTGTAGTTCCTTTGTTGTCTCTGATTTTGTCTTGCTTAGATTAGGTTGGCAGTCTTGAGTGTGTGGATCAATTGGCAGTGCTCCAACTATGAAGGCATCAGATAAAGTGTACTCACCACAACCTTTTTTGTTGATCTTGACCATGGATAAGGTGGAAGAGATGATTGTTTTTGGGTCTGAATGGGTTCGAGATGAACTCGCGACAGAAGTACCAATATCGATCCCAGGACAGTGATTGGAATGTGGAAATGATGTTTCCAATGCATTGCAGTATGCAAAGGGCTTGGGATCTGCACAGATGGTGATCTCAGTGCCATTATATGGGAACTTGATGCACTCACTATAGGTGGATGGGATAGCTTGCATAGAATGAATCCATGGGCGTCCAAGGAGGATGTTGAAGGGAAGGTCAAGATCAACAACATGACATAATGTATCCTGAATAATTGGGCCCACTTGAATGGGAAACGATATGGTGCCTTCAGAAGTACGCTTCAAATTTTCATATGCCTTTACTGTGATGACATCATTTGTTATATCAGCTTCCGTGCAACCCAACTATTTTATGAATTTTAGAGTACACAAGTTTAGGGCCAAACCATTATATATCATGACCCATTTGATGGCAAAATATTTAACCATGACAGTGATACGGAGTGGGAGATTATAATCAGGTTCTTCTGCAGGCACATCAGTTGGTTTAAAGGAGACCCCACAAGATGTAGACAGGTGTTCGATAAGGTTTTGGAATTCAGTGAGGTTGATGTTGCTGGGAACACGGGATTCTTGCAAGGCTTTATTGAGGATCTCTTAATAGGTGGGTGATGTGCGGAGAAGATCTAGGATGTAAATTTGGGCTGGAGTATTCCCTAGGTGTTCCAAAATGTTGTATTGGGTCCCAGCAGATGGGGCAAGATAGGCACTTGTGACTGTTATCCTACCCCTACAAGTGGTGATGGTGCATTGGTTATCAGCACCCTTGACATGGATGGCATTGATGGAGGACTAGACTTGGGATATGTAGCCAATGAGATTATCGTAGTTGATATAGGCATTGGTATAATCTTTTCTGTCGACAATTTTTGCTTCTTTACCATTACCCTGATCAGAGGACTGGGTAGGATTGCCTGGGCCTATATCTGAAGTGTATTTAGGGAATACATTTTGATAAATTTTAATGCTTGCGTTTGGCAATGATTGGGAAAGAGAGTCCACTTTGATCTCCTTGTGGTCAATGAGATCCTGAATATAGTGTTTTAGCTTCATTCATTTGAGGGTGGTGTGTCCCTTAACATGGTGGTGTTCACAGTACTCGTTGTCTTTATACCAAGCTGGCTTAGGATTTGAGTCATCAAATGGCTGTGTTTTGGGATACATGACTTGGTTAGCTTGGACCAACTTGCGGAAGATGACATCTATGGGTTCACCCAAAGGGGTAAACATGCATTGTGGCGTATTCAAAGCTCAGGGTCTTTGTTGCCCATGCAAGATTGATATAACATTTGTCTGATTCATAGGACCTTGATAGTTGTGTTGATATGATGTCCCCAAAAGGGGATAAATTTTTGTGCCTTGAGGGCACATATTTTGCTTGTAATTTGGTTGGGAACACACAGGATTGGGCTGTTGATACAGGGGAGGAAGTTGAGGGTACATTGGTGGTGCTTGCTGATAAGACTGGGTAGATGTATTGGGACTGGTTACCACAACCTAAACGTGTTTGGTGTCAGTGACTCCATCCATTATTGCATTCTTTTTCTTGTTCCAGTATTGTGATCGATCATTGTTATGTTTGTCAAGCTGGGATTCTTTGTAGTGCTTGATGGCACCCTCTTCTACAAGACCTCATTCAAGATCCATACCTTTGATTCTGATGTCATGATAATTTTGTATACAGTTCATGCGCATGTGATAGGCAAGCTTAGGATGGAGGTTGTTAATGAAGATTTTGATAAGATGTTGCTCTGGGGGTTGGTAAGACAACCTTCTAGTAAGCCATTTCCAGTGCTAAAGATAATCGGCTAGGATCTCTCTCCCCTTTTGTTTGGAATTTCATAGGTCAAGGAGTGAGAGTTCATTTTTGACATTATGTGCGTATTGGGCCACAATTTTTTTAGATAATTCTGAAAAAGTAGAGACTGTGCCGTAAGGAATTTTTTAGAACCATTCAAGAGTGGTTCCTCCTAAGATTTTGGGAAATAGTCTCATGAGGAAATTATCGCTATAGGACACTTCTTGGTAGGCCATGTAGAATTCTTTCACATGACTCACAGGATCTCCCTTACCCTGATATTTATCAAATTTTGGGGTCTCAAAGTGCTTGGGGAAGGGTATAGTAGTGATAGATCAATCAAATGGATAAGGACACACTTCCTCAAACTTGAATGTTTTAGCCTCTGTCCCATCTTTTACCTCCTTGAGAGCATTCTTCATTTCTTCCCATTCATGATTAATTTGCGGGGGAGGATTGCTAATCGTGATTGCATGGTTTCCTTGAACCTAATATGGATCAAATGGCAAGTATGGAGGATTCTGTGGGGGATATTATGGTGTTTGGTATTATGGTTGCTGGTTAACATATATGGGATGTTGTGGTGGAAGTTGTGGTTGAGGGGAATATTGCGGTGGAGGAGGTGTTGGTGCTTGATAAGATTGTTGCAACTACTGGAAATATGCTTGTATTTATTGTGGCATTGGATAGGTGGGATGAGCTTGTTGCACACCTATATAAGATGGGGGATAGGTGTTTTGTGGTGGAATTCCCCTAGTGGGAACATTGAATTGTTGTGGAGGTGAAATTGTTTGTGATGCAGCGGAGGATGGCATGGCTATGTAATTGGCAGAATGAGTTTGTTGTTGTTGCATGGGTTGGATGAAAGGATTAGCAATTTGTTGTAGTTTTCATGCCATGAGGGTATTTTCCCCCTGCATTTGTGGTTGTGGCTGCTGTGTAGTTTGAATGGTGGGCTGTGCAGTTGCAAAGGGGTTGATTTGTTGCTGTTGTGCTTGGGATGTGAATGGGTTGGTGATTTGCTACTACAGTTGTTGTTATTGGGATGGTTGCTGAATGGATTTTTGCTACTAAATAGGTTTCTATTATTGTTGGTGTTGGATAGGTTGTTGTTGTTGTTGCTGTTGGATAGGTTGTTGTTGTTGTTTGTCATGCCCAAAACTAGGGGAAAACACACACACTTTTTTTTTAAAGACATGAAACAACATCAACAATTATGACACAATAATACTGCAAGCACTGAGGAAAGGTGACAACATGGTGAAATTGCTTCTCAAGCTGAAAGGTCTAGTCATAGATTGAGCTAGGGTTATCGACAAGGCGGTTGCAGAGTTGGTATTCCAACTCGAAAGATGGTAAGAGAATCTATGGTTAATAAAGTAGGGACACAGGGGTATACTAACCCCATTAATGGTTGACCTAGCAATCAAATTTATTAATCCTATTCAATGTCATTACAATCCTTAAACATTCTTGATTTAATAAGGTTCCCATAATTACTATAATCTTATCCAATTTTGTTGTGAAAGGATGCGTTTAATTTTCTAACCAATTCATTTCAATAATAATAACCTAAAAGGTGTATGTACCTAGGTTATATCTTTCATATGTGATTCATTTAACATAATTGATAATTTGTCTACATTGTTAGTTAATGAGTTAATCATATTAATAATTGAATTATATTCGACAATAAACTTGGTAATGTGAACTAGCATGAAATGTTATCTAATCATAAAAGGTAGGTTAATTATACTACCATGACAAGATGTACTAAACCCTCTTATACATTAAATTAATTAAGTTAAGCAAATCAATTCCCTGGGCCCAAACCCTATTAGTTAATTCACAAGTTCACAAATTAAAAGAAAACCTAAACTAACTAATATTAATGATCCATTTTAAATAAGAAACCATTGGATAAAATAGATTATTATTTTAATAAGTTAATTCAATACTAACTTAAATTTGAACATATTAATAAATTTATTACTCTAATAGGCTATTTAATTAAAAGTATAATTCCATTAACATATTAGCATGTCTATACATTTTGCATAAAAAAACTAAATCTATTAATCTAATAATTAACTACACCATCAAACAAAACTATATCTAAACATGACTACATAATTTAAAATAAAACAATGAGGAAGTAAATTTATTTAACTAACTTAAACTAATTTAATACCCACTAACTAACCTACTAACTACCTATTAACTACCTACTAACTACCTACTAATCTAACCTATCTACCTACCCACCTATCACATCACCCCCTATCCCCAAGGCCCACTTGCCAAGTGGGTGGGGTGACATGACACAAAGGACAAGCTGCCTAGGGGTTAAAATTCCTCCAAGAAAGGAGTGCAATTTATTTGACAACTTTTGGGGCCCACCAAATGTCTTTCCTATATTCCATGAAAGGAAATTTGAATTTGTAAGGAAATGAAAGACCAAGCAATTAAGAGAAGTGGCCTATGATTTCAAGGAGAGGTGGGGTCCACTTCAAGATTTTCCCAAATCCCATGTTTTGCAAAAACTTTATGGAGGTCAACCGAAAAGGGAGGCAAGAAGATTTTGCATGGAGGGAAAGAAGGTAAGGTGAAATATGTGGGTGGGAAGAGAAATGTGGACCACTTACAAAAAGGTAAGTGTTTTAGTATTACTTTGCTTGCTTACTTTTTATTTTAGGTTTATTAAATTTGATCTCTGCCACCACATACCTGCGCCCATTTATGGGAAAGGATGTATTTAGCAAGTTATATTATGACATCTTTTATTAGTTTAGAATTTAGTATTAAACAACTAGGTTAGGTTAGGGAGTTAGAATGCTAACTCTAGTTAGGAAGAGCATCTTGGGGAGGGAATATTCTCTGTGGTAAAGAGAATTATTTCCCTTCCCATACAAAATCCAAAGAGCATATTTGCTCTAAAAATCTGGGAAGTAACATTGGTATAATTTGTTTTTAGCTTCTAATATATTGATTCCTTGATTCTATTATTGGAGAAACTAATAGTATGTATTGAATTATTTTATTATTGCAATACACTAAGTGAACTATGCTTTTAATATTAATATTAGATGATTTTTACATTAATATACTAACTTGTTTGATTTGCTATTGTTATCATGTTAATCTTTTCTTTTCAAGAATGGAAGTTGCAATGAAAATTTTAAGATAAAATATTGAACCTATTGAAATTGAATATAGTGTCATGCCCCGCAAGGGAACCGGGAAAGAGAACATAGATTCTCTTTGAAAAAGAAAACCTAAGTAAAAAAAATCATGTAAATTTTTGAACTTTTATAAGAATTATGTGAACAAGACTTAAACTTAGATTCCTTCCAGGGTTCCCTTCTAATTTAATGCACGATTCACTTAAGTCCATTAAGTAAGATAACAACAAGATTTATTAGTCAAAGCAAACTACATCATATCATTATAAGATTCTTTATTAAGAACTATAAAGTACTTCCATTTCGATTTTCCATTTACAATCATCTATATTCCTAAGTAACCTTTATGAATGATATAACTTTCAATTTAGGTAGAATCATTTAAATCATTTGATACATTGAAAATATACTACATTTGTTTCACTAGCTTTTCTTTTAATCATCCATAATGAAAATCATACTACTTAACTTAAAATCGTACAAAATCCTTTTCTTTTCCCACATACATCTTATACATAAATTTCACATCTCCCTTTTCCCTTTTCCTAAATCTACCCATTCCAAATACACCATTTTAAATTTCATCAATGATTACATTACATTCATCTCCTCTTGGGAGGTAACGATAATTTACATCATGAAAGATAATCACAAGGCCTTCATTCTTCAAAAAAAATTGGTACACAAGCAGCATGAATCTTCAAACCACTGCATCCGCAAAAGATACCTCGATAAAAGATTTACCACCCAACCACATGGATATCAAAAGGACCACTCCCCTGTGCTAGGAGATAAACACCAAGGTCCACAAAAAGGGGTAGCTAGGCCATACCTAGGGTTGGGTAACCTTTTCCCAAATAGCAAGGAAAGAAAGGGTCAAAACATAAAACATTTCCCAAAAAGGTTCTAGGGCCTGGTAGAAACTCTAAGCAACCACCTAAGTGAGTGTCATCGCATAGCTCTCCTTGGGTTGTCCTGGTACTAGCCACTCTGGGCCCCAGCCCCCAAGTAGGCACATGCGGGATCGAATGCCTTTCGTACAAACAAGCGCCATTCGATCATACCTACACGTAGGTACCTTCTCCCACTCCCATCCATAGCCTTTACTAGCGCTAATGGCATGGGCGAGGCACATTTAATATTTTTAATGTTGGAAACCATTCCCATAAGTTTAATTAATTTTTCACTTGTTAAATAACTCTTCAGTCGGTTATCCTAGTTCTAGCCACTTAGGGCCCCGGCCCCGCACTGAGAGCCACTCACTAGGTGTCGTTAGGTTTTCTACCCTTAACCCACATATCACAATTACATCATACACATAGTAAAAAAATATATTATAAACACATTTGAGAACTGCTACAAAGAATAGGAATTAATAAGATAGTTTATGGATGTTTAGAGAAATTAGGAACATTTGAGGATGTTTAGAATGTCCTAATCCTGTTAGACAATTCTAAACCCTAAACTGCTTCCTACACATATCCTAAACCTATTAAGGCATCGAAATGCACTGAACATAACCTCCACCCACAAGGAATGGACAAATTTAAGGTTTACACCTAATTCCATACGCCAAAGGATAATGCTTCATAGATTTCAATCCAAGTCTGGAATTTGACTAAGTCTGGTTTTATTAAGAATTTAAAATTTAGAAGTTACAGCTTAACTCCTAGGAGGCTAAAACATATCTCGATCAATCTGAAAACCTAATCCCTTTATACAAGTATAACTTAAAGTATAAGGCATTAAAGTATCATCACTTATACTTAAATGTTATACTTGTGGAAAGTGAATGTTATAAAAAAAAAAATTCATATTTAACATTTATTAAAAAAAAAAAAACAAATATAAATTTTATTCATACATCAAATAATTATAAACCAAACTACACTATGAAATGCCTATTAAACAATAACTAAATTTAATAGCAATTTAAATAATTAAAAAAAAACCAAATAAACAAACTACCATAAAAAAAGAAAATAAGTTTAAAAATGACTTATGGAGGGGACCTTGTGGGCCCCACACCCCACTAACCACACACCCTGCGCGCTTCCCTAATCCGTAGACCGTAGCAGGCTGTAGTACCTACTGCCGTAAGGGGAGTGGGGAAGGTGGTGACCCCACTTCCCAAAACTTTTTCCAATTTTTTTTTTAATATTAGTTTTTTTCTATATTAATTTTTTTTGAAGCATAACTTTATAACTATATAATTTTTTTGAAAAAAAAAAGAAAAGAACTCAAATAATTTTTATTGAAACATATATATTATTTTGACAGAATATTACAATTAACAAATGACAGAATAATACATTAATATAGCATTTGTAATACAATAGTACAACATTTGTATAATGTATAGACGGAATACAATAATATCTACATGACCAACAATAATACATTAATTATTACATAATATATTAGTGTATTAACATTCTGTTAAAAAAAATACACAATATAATAATAATACAATAGTACACACACAAACATTCTGCAATAATAATACACAATGCTAAAGCATTCAAATAAATCTAAAACAAAATTCATACTATAAACTAAATCTATTTCTCAGGATGGATTCCAACCTGGAGTCCTGCGAAAATCGGTTGATGAAGGAAGATCCAATCCTTTCCAACGTTTCCAGCACTCCTTTGAATCCCTCTACTTGCAATCTTCCAACCTCTACCCAAAGAAACAAAATGCCAATCTCGAACAATGGATTCTCTCCTCACCAAAGACAAATAATTTTCCTCAAATCCTATTATTGTTTCCTCTCAAAAATTAACTTCTCTTCAACTCCCTCTCACACAGGAAAATCTTCCTGTAAATAGAATGGAGATGGTGGTTGCACGGGTAATCCAATCGATGCAACCATCTCAACTATCCATCTGTTATTAGTTAATGAGATGGTTTGCAAAACCATTCCGTAAAGGGAGAAATAATTTTAAATATGACTATAATCTATGATTCCTAAATTTAAGGATGTCAAATTAAATAATCTTTAAAATAATCTACTAATTTATTTAACTATGGTAATGGAATTTTTACCAATCCTATTTACCATTTATAAGAATAACATAAGAATAATTTCCTTCACACAAATAATTAATTTATTATA
>MU223540.1:2531187-2546170 GCA_018584345.1 Thuja plicata | reverse complement strand
CCTAATGGAAATCAAGAGGATATTCAGATATCTAAAGGGAACTATAGACTATGGTTTATGGTATCCTAAATCAGAGAATGTACAACTTCATGTGTATAT
Source organism: Thuja plicata (assembly GCA_018584345.1). Classification (NCBI taxonomy): domain Eukaryota; kingdom Viridiplantae; phylum Streptophyta; class Pinopsida; order Cupressales; family Cupressaceae; genus Thuja; species Thuja plicata. The sequence goes on along the minus strand of MU223540.1, from coordinate 2,546,071 downwards.
AGATGTAGATTGGGCAGGTTGTATTGATAATAGGAAGAGCACTTCAGGAGGAGCAGTATTTCTTGGAGACAAGTTGGTTTCTTGGATAAGCAAGAAGGAGAACTATATTTCTCAGTCAACATCAGAAGTTGAATATGTTACAGCAACACTGAAATGTTCAACCATGGTTTAGATCAAGAAAATGGTTAAAAACTTTGGCATTCAGGTTGATTATCCTATCTTTATTCACTGTGATAATACTAGCACTATCAACATGTCTAAGAACCCTGTGATGCATGCAAAGACAAAACACATAGAGATCAAGTACCATTTTTTAAGAGAAAAGGTTGCAGACAAAGAAGTGAAATTGGACTATGTGAGCACCAAAGAATAGTTGGTATATATTTTCACAAAGCCCTTATCAAAGGATACTTTCGAGTATCTTAGGGAGAAGTTGGTAATAATTCCCTCTCCCGAGTCTATTTAGAAGAAGCAACAAGAACATCAATCATTAAGTGACTGATGAATGGTTGACTACTCTACTTATAGAGTAGTACCTGTGCCTAATAATTTATGGTTCCCTTTGCCATTGATGTCAAAGGGGGAGTATATAGTAAGGGGGAGTATGTACTAAGGGGGAGCATATACTTTGGTGGAGTATATACATGGAACAAAAACACAGTTAGAGGAACTGCAGTAATATAGAGAAATCTTTGATGAGGATATTAAGAAGATTGTAAAAGAAAGAGGACACCATGAACACAAGATATTTTTGATATCATATGTTTCCATCAATGTCAAAGGGGGATATTGTTAGAGATTTGATTCTGTTCAGTTGATTGATTGTATGTTTTTCATTGATGACAACATATAATACATAGTAGTGATTCTGTATGTACTTATCAGAATGATGACATGAAGACTTGCGTGGTTAGCTAGATGTTTTTGACATGTTTATTATGTTATGTTCATACACAAAGATCTAGATATGATGTTTCAGTCAAGTTGTGTAATTTTGTTATTGGCAGTTACAGTTCTGGAAGAGTATCTGTTCAGAGCCAACATATGTAACGTATTTCTTGAGTTGCACCTATCTTCAGGATATGTGTGTGTATATTCATGATTATTTATGAGTTGATGATAGTTATCTAAAGGCACCAAACATATTTCAAGAAGATTTCAAAGTTAGAGTTAATTTGGTAAGGCCGACTTAGTGAAGTGTCACGTCTATTCATTTTATACTTGTGTGGTTGTAATTATGCTTGCGTGCTTAGTAGAGCTAACAAGGATGTTATAAAGAGTTGTCTTATAGGTCCCATGATCTTATACTTTGATGAAGATACTTATAAAAATTTATTTGTGATACACTAGGTGTGAATGATACAAAAAGTGACAGAAGATGTACATAGTAGAATATCAGATGTGGTTCATTCATCAAGAGTCTATGTGAAGAACAAGTGAAAGATTGTAATACACTGGAAATAATCAAGATAGAAGGTATACTCTACAGTTCATCATCATATATAGTGCATATCTATTATACAAAAGGTTATAGCCTTCACCATTAAGCAGTGAGCTTTTTGATAGTGATTCCACCACCCCTAACATGGTTATTTGTAAAAGACTCCTAACAGGGTTCGACCCTTATCCAGGTCACTATACTTATTGCATTATAAAGTACAACTCCTAACAAGGTTAAAATATCTTCTAACAGGGATTACTATAAACAAGTATAGTTCATTGTGGGTATTAATTTCCACCGGGGTTTTTACCATTTGGTTTCCCCGTAATCAAATTGTGTGTTGTGTACTATGTTATCTGAATGTGTATTTACTTTATTGTATTCTAGAGTTAAAGAAGTAAAGTTATTGATAACTGATTCAACCCCCCCCTCTCAGTTATCCTTTGGGACTATTCTAACAACATTGACATTCCTTCCATATACACATTTGGTCATTTCCTCTTCAAGGCAAAAACCACATACATCTTTTCATCAAATCTTCTCTTATCTCCCTCAAAATTAGGATCAAATACAATGACATGCAAGGGCCCATACACCTTTCATTTTCTCTCTCTTCTCTCCATGAGAAGAGACTCTCACTACAATGAAGAGCCCAACTAACCCCTTCACCCAAGGCCACTTCTTCCCTTTCCAAGGGTTGAGTAATGCCTTAAACAACCATGAACAACACTCCCAAACCAAAGGAACAAGTAATGATACAAAATCAAAATGCATCCCCAACCCAACACACAATAACAAGATGTACATACAATAACACTATACAAGATTTACATATATGAACACCATACAAGATTTACATGTTCATAAAACAATAACATACAAAGCTAAAATGCAAGAGTAATTCTCCATGGCAAGAATCCACCAACCTTGGTCCAAGAAAAATGGAAAGAATCTGGTTGAGAAGAATCCCTTATCTTTTTCTTTTCCTTCCTCCAACCCTAATTGTCTCTAAAATTAGAGAGTGGGTGAACACCCACTAAGTCTCTCCAAAACCTCTAAAAAGAACCCCAAAAGTGTACTCAAGACCTAGCAATTAATGATACATGCCCTCTATTCCTTTGGTCTTACCTCTTGTCTCCCCTCTTAATTGAGAGTTTAGTAAGGAGTGTGGGACAAGTTAGGTGCATGAGGTCATCTCCATTTTCGCCACTTTTGAAAAGTAGGTATTTTGGAGGGCCATAATGGTGATCTAGGCTTTCCCATAGGTAAAAACTAGCCCCCAACCCAAGGTACCCCCTAGGGATAACTAATTTTGGCCAAAAATATACTCTGGGGTCACTTTTGACCCCTCCAAAGTACCCCTAAAGTTCAAATCCGAGTTACAACTTGATGTGATCCCTATAAGACATCTATATGCAAGTGGGATTAATATAACATCCTATAAGGTTTGGTGATTCTTTCCCAAAACCTAATTTGACATGTCACCATCCACATGGACAATACAAGTGTTAAGTGACACCAAAAAAAAATACTCATCACATTCACAATGACATGTCCAATCAACAACATGAATTTAAACTATTAACACACATTCAGATTACGTTTACAACAAATATCACATTACAACGAGGTTTTAACCCCTTATTGGATTAAACCTGGGCTTACTCAAATAATTTCATGGTTCTCTTTCTTGCACACTAAACTTGAGCATCAGTAGTCCAAGGCAATAAAATCACACACACACACACACACACACATATATATATATATACTGCACACTAAACTTGAGCATCAGTAGTCTAAGGCAATAAAAATACATGCATATATATATATACATATATATATATACATACATGTATATATATACATATATATATATGTATATATATGTGTGTGTATATATATATATATATGTATATATATATATATATATATACACACAATTCATAATTTATAATGTTAGTCAATATGCAAAATTCAATTCTTAAATATACTTTTCATTAAGTAATGCTCAAACATGGTGTTTCCATAATCCTAACATTACGACATATTATTCATGCTATTTCCTAACTTTAAAGCATTATTCATGAAATAATTAAATCTGATCATGATTAAGTCTTTCTCATCAAATCACATATCTAAGCATGTATAACCAAAATCAACAATATGTTCCTTGTTCTAATCCGCATCAGAATATAATCCACATAATATAATCATCATCATAAATTTTAATCCTTAACTTACAAATTAACATACATAAACTAAATCATCAGAACATGAACTCATTAACTCACAAGTCACACTAATCATTCCAGATATTATATAAATCATGATGTAGTTTTATCTAAATTGCATAAACATAAATTTTATCAATTCTAAAAACACCCAGATGGCATAGAATCAAATAAACAATTCCTCAAGTAATAGTTACAAAAATATCCTGAAACTCAACAAGATATTTCATCACCTATCCTTTAACCTTCAAAGAATTTCACATCTCGACATAATTCCAATCTCAATTATAGTTTACCTAAACAAATAATATCAACATGTGTACCCAAATTGAAACATTTCACAATTCATCTAAGTCAATCATCATAATGTATCATATGGTCAACATTATGAGTATGGAAAGTGTCATAAATTATAAATTATCATCATCTAATATAACCAAATCCCTATCAAAGGGTAAAACCTCCTAATTCATCAAAACATAAAGCCAATTACTAGGTCTATCAAAATGGTAATTGGAAAAGCTATGATGGGATTGGGGTGAGGCCTCACACTGTTGGATAGGTTGGATGGGAATTTGGGGTATGACAAAGGGATTCATGGATGGTTGTGGTATGGGGGGATTTGGGTTGAACAACATTTAAGGTAGAACTGTTGGCATTCATTGTGATTGCATCGCTCATGGAGCGGGAAAAGTGGACCCTTTTAGAAATAAGGGTTGGTTATAGGCGTTGGTAGGTGGCATGCCTATGGTGAAGGAAGGCGGAATAGGCATGGAGACTTGGGTGCTTTGGTGCTGTGAACTAGTTGTTTCACTTTGAATGGGCTAAGTACGGATGGGTGGAATGGTGGTTTGTTGTGTGCTAACTGGTGGTGGTGGAAATTTTGCAATGAATATTGGGATTGCTTGTGAAAGAGGAGTGATAGTGGCTTGTAGAGGTGCCTGCATAGCGATAGGGGGTATTTTTTGTGTTGCTAATGTGGCATCAGGAGGTGGATCTCCCAAGGTAGATGAGGGTGTTGTGTACATGATGGGGGTGGAATAGACAGATGAACTACTTGTGCGATAAGAGTTCCCACTTGTAGGGCGCATTGAAGTGGATCAAAAACTTCATTTCTAGTGGGATAAGGACGTTCCCCTGGAACTGTCATAGGTCGTGTGACAAGTGTGGGTATAATCTAAGGCAGGAGTTGAAGTCCTTATTGTTGAATGTCCAAGAGTACCTGATTGCTATTGCGTCCACTCATGGCATTTACCATGTGGACATGCATTGGATGGTTGATAAATCTTTCCAGGGTACTTAGAGTAGGAGTTTCATTAGTGTCTACCCAGATATGTTCAATTTGATCATTAGGCTGAGGCACATAAGTAACCATGGTGTTGGTGTTGTCAATCGTAGGATTAGATGAGCTAGCGGTGAGATCAGGATCCATGTTCTTCCTCTTCTTAGTGGCTCGTGTGATAGGTGGCATGAAATGACTATCCTAAAGTAATATGAGATGCAAGATGTGATGAAAAAGATGCACCTAGGAAGCTAAGGGTGATGACACTAGGACTAGGACATGTTTAAGATGATGAATATACTCCTAAGGACTAAGGATAACTCAGTGCATGCACAGACACAGATTAAGGGTTGCTTCCCTAATGTAAGATCAAGTGGATATGATTATCTACCTAAGACAGACTTGTGGTCTTCGGTGGATGAGATTCTTTGTTAATACGAACCAACCTTTTGGTCAAGGTAATGAGGTTGCAAAAGACAAAGGAGATTATCCTAAACAATGCTTAGTTTAAGGACATTCAAGAATGGGGTTTGATTAAGATGTAGGTTTTTAGCAACTCAAAAAGGGGATGCAATACCAAGTGAGGGATGTGATCAAGGATGCTTTGGATGATTATTAGGATGACACTAGGCTGATTAGGATTAATTTGATTAATGCAAGATCATGCTAGGATGAGTGTGTGATGTGTTTCTAAAGATGAAAACCTAAGAGAGGTCCTAAAATGTAAGCTAAGTGAGCTTAAGAAGAGGAGGAACTTTCATTTACTGTGGTAAACCTACTAATCATATTATTCAAATCCAACAAAAGCAGAGTTTAGACGATATTTTCCCATGAAACGAGAAACCTTGTTGTTGTAGATCACTTTGTCAAATTCTTCCCATTTGTGAATCTCTTGTTTGACAGAATCAATGATGTGTTGATACTTGGTAGCCTCTTGGGTTGTATTTTTCTATTTTCTTTGCATGGGTGGTAATGGAGTTTTCACCTTCTTATGCTTCTTGGAATCGGTCATGTCCTATAAATAGATCTGATCTTGGATGAATAGTTGGAGGTTTTAGGACATATCTCATAAAAGATGAAATTCTAAAAATTAGAGCTCAAGGCAGTCTTTGCAAAGGGGTGTTGTCTTGATAATTTGACAAAAGTTTGATCTCGTTCTGATTTTTAATAGATTTGTTCCATGGAAAGAACCAATTTTAGCATAGTCAAACTAGAAAATAAAAAGCATGTGTCTGAAAATAATCTGACAAGGGACAAAGCAACCTTGAGGGATACAAGAACATGAAAAATTTGAATGTTGGATATTTCGTTCATTTTTTGGATTTTGTAAATGTTTTTCAAACACTTCAAGCACAAAATCTACCTAAGGAATTGGCATAGCATGAAAATACTTACTTGTAAACTTAGGCACACACAAAAAAGCTAATCAGAATATGGTCGTCACTAAGCACGCAATGGCTCTATTCATGACATTGTATTACCCGATTCCAAACACTCAAGGTGGCACGAATATACGAGTGATCTTGGGGAAGTTACTATCTTCCTTGCGCAAGCATTATCACCTTTTGGGGGTATCCCAGGTAGCTTCCAATCCTAGAGTGTTTAATAAGGTTCTTCATTCTATTATATCCTCTATGTGCATGCAAGCACAATTCAGGTGTATAGCCCCATAGAGCATCTTTACAAAAGTGGTCACGTAAATGTGATTGAGACCGCGAGGCCACACTTAAGTTAGACAAGAGCCAAGTATAAGCTCAAATTCCAATCAACTCCTGAGGCTTTAACCCCAAGGAGTAAATTTGATTAATGTGAGTTAGAGCAGAGTGGCTTAAACCTCGTTCTTATGTGGGTCATTCTTGGGAGATTTTTTCCTCAACCGACACGCCCATCTAAAGGATTCAAAGTAAATTGGATTGGTGAAAAAAAAGAGTCTGAATTTCTGATTTTCCCACAAGGGGAAAAGAGCATACTCTCCTATCCAATATCATTTTCTTCACAAGCACGCAAGACAAGCTTTGTTCTTTCCCAAAAGATTCAATTATTTAACACTAAGTAAGTGTGTCTAAGTTTTTTATCTTCCCAAAAGGGAAGAGAGCATAATCCCCTAACACTCACTTAGGATTAGACAAGAAAATCTAACTAATTAGTCTATATGCCTAAAAAAGATTAACACAAACACGATCGTTTGGTCTATTTTGATGTGAGGCAAACTACAAGACAAATGTGAGTAGTTTCAAAGTTATGTATTTGACAAGTGGTGCTGCAAAATGATTGATTAGTAGTTTCAGTTCTAGCCTTTGACAATAATTAAAAAAAAAACACAAAAACCACTTAATTATTGTTTGTAAGTAATAAAACCAATTTGATAGAGCGAAGACGCTGGTTCAATGCGCAGACATTGTTTCTGTGTTTTCGCTTAAGAATGATATAATGCAGGAAAATAAGCCAAAAAACACAGGAAAAATCGAAAGTCTGTTATACCAGTCACAGACACCAATTTGTGAAATGCAAACACCAGTTTGTGAATCGTAGATGTTGCTTCATGAACCAGCATTTACGCAGATGTCGTTGTACTTGTAAGCACAAAAAGATAGCAAACGACAGTAGACAAAGTTAGTTTTTTCTTCTTTCTAGTCTTTAATCAGATCAAATTCATCCATTTCAAGCTTTCCAAACATTAAAAAGCTAACGTTCCTTAAGAAGCCATCAAGATTTGTTTCTTTTAATGAATCTTTAGCATTACAACACCTTGTAAAATGGATCTCTGCTAAAAAATAGAATGCTAAAATGTTTAAAATCACTAAGAAACACAACAAACCTTGATAGATGAAAAATTATGTTTGGGAAAATTTAAAATAATAAATTCCAGGTGGAGACACCAGTCCAGGTCGCAGACGCGGGTTAAGCACAGACGTCAAACAACAGTTCAGGGAGAACCAACGTTTGTGCAGACACCTCTGTGTAAAACATAGACGTTGATCTGCATGCTTGGAAGAAATAAGACTAGAAGTTAGAAGAATTTAGGGACATGGATCCCATCGGGCATGCTAGAATGTGTATGGTGAAATCTTCAACCTGTTGGGAGCAAGCTCAAACATGACAAGTTAGTGGGTTAGCACATAGAAATCCATAGAATGAGCAAGAAACCAAAAAGACTTCATCATAACATCAGATTGAGCTTAAAATAAGTAAATTGCACCCTATTATTACTTATTTGATTTTCTCTTGATAAAGATATGTAGGTGCGCTCTCTCAAACACACAAAATACAATGATCCCTAATGCAAATGCAAGATTTTAATATGCAAGAAGAGAGATTCAAGACCTAGTATGAAGAACTAGTCTCAAATCCTCTTCAAGATGATAGATTTAAACTATGAAATGATATGCATATACAAAGAACTATGATTCATTTACCAAATTGAAGCCTAGCATGTAATTTCTATGTGATTTAAACTTAAGAACATGAGCATGAAAACAAGCAATGAAGTTCTAAAGTAATTCTAACATAATAACAATGCAAATTGAGAGATGCAAAATGAAGAGGAGAAGGCCTCTATTTATAGATTTTTTGAAGAGAGGAAGAGGCTTGGATGAAGTGGCACCTATGTGGCATCCACATAAGGGACACATAGGTTTGAAAATATGGCCAATTTTGAGTCAAAATTGGCATTTAATATTGAGTAGCTCAATATTTCCAAATGGGAGACAAACTTGTAAGAAGAAATTAAAAAGGAATGGGTGAACTTTTTGGAGAGAATTTCCCCCTGTGGGTGAGCATTCCATTAGCCTTAAAAAGGTTAGGAATCACCCATTAAGCATGATCAAAGGTCAGTTAGGTGGGTAAGTATACTTAGGAAATGAGGTGATGGGAGTAGGGTAGGAATAGGGTAGGCTATCTAGGTAGGATTAATAGGTTCCTAGGTAGGGTTTAGATTATAATTCAAATTAGATTTGAATAAATCATGGTTTAGAAGAATTAGGAATATGAGGGATTTAATAAATGTAAATTTATTTAAAAGGAGATTTTATGAGATAAATGTATTTAAATGAAATACATTAGAATAGTATTTAAGCTATTGATAAATACTAGCAAATGAAACTATTTAATTGATTAAATTAAATAGTTAGAGGAATAAGAGGGAAAATAATATTAATATTTTTGGATGTCTATAGCTATGTTATTTAATCTTCTTTCCTGGAAGAATTTATAGCCCAAAACACATGCATCGAACTTGATTTCATCATCGGTTATTGTTGTAACTTTCAATCCTCGACCATCCCATTTGGCTCCTGTCATCTTTTCGGTCTCATCCTGCGGTGGATGCTTGAGTTCCTTTACTTTATCAGTTATAGGGTAACCGGTAACCGCATGGATGACATTTTAGGTTATTGCATTTGGTTCATCCAACCATAACTTGTTGTTATGCATTCTGCTCAGCACTAACCGAATCCATTCAATTTTGAAGACTTTTGGGAAAATTAGGGCATTGGTGAGCTCTTTCACCTCAATGTGTTTTTGCTCTTCCTTAAGTGTTCCATCGTCATTGCAAAGCTTCTTGTAAGCTTCTTCTACCTCTAATGTTCCAATCTCTGCAATCTTGTAGTGTATGAAGGATTGAACAACTTCAACCAGCAAAACCCTAGTTGGAATGCGCAAAAATGCACCAGCATCGTTGGGTTGTGAGGCAACCTTAGGATGGATCTTATAGTTGGGTGCCTCACATGTCATGTTCTTGATGAGCTTGAGCTCATCTTTCTTTGCATTCTTGGATTTCACAGTTCATGAAGTCAATGCCATTTTTTAGAAATTTAGGGCTTCTATGTATTGCATAAAAATAGAGTTGTCGGTTCTTTTTAACTTAGTATTTACTTCTTGCAAAGATTCCTAAACAACTTAGGAATGTTTGGTGTTGAGTCATGATCGCTCTGTGCTCAAAAATCACCTCGGTCACTCTGCTCTGGGTGTTGTGAACAAATGAGTTGTTCTGATGCCCTATTTATAGTTGTTTCCCTAAAACGCATGCCATAAATGCTTACCAACTCCTTGGTGTATGAATACTGAGTTCATCGGTGAAGACATTACTTCCTTCAATGACACTTAAAACATTTTGGAGTAGTCACTATTCATTTTTCTTTTACCAACAGGTTTTGGTATCTTGACAACTTTGTTCATTTACTTGTTTACCGACGAGGCTCGATTTGTACTTAGCAACCTTTACTTTTAACCAATGCTTCTCGGTAAATGTAGGAATCTTAGATTTGAGTGTATACCGATGGGTTTTAGTATATATTCTCGAAAGAATTGTTATACAAATTTTAACAAGTACTACCATGATGCATCTTTCTTATGCTAATTTGGCATTATATCAACATACTATGGAACTGATATAAATTAATAACATGGGTAATGCAATTCCATACTTACTTGTTCTGCTTAAGTAGGGGTGGTGATGTCACCAGATCCATTGGATGGGGTGTCACCATTTGCATTGCTCGGTCCAGCTTCATCATTTCTTGAAGCTTTTCTCCACATCTTATCTCTAGCCCTCGGGATATCTTCAATGGTGTTTCCATTGGGATATGTGCTTGTCTTTGTCATTCGGTCTATGTAGTCTTTCCTAAGATGACCAACTTTATGACACTGTAAGCATGCCATTCCAGGGTTAGTCCAGCCTGTAGAATTTCTTGTCCATTATCTCATATAGTTTGCAGCAATGTGACCATATCTTCCACATGATGTATAATTTTTCCAAGTATTGTAGTTCCATACATACTGATTACCGACTCTCTTCGGTTGATAGGGAGTTTCTTAACCTTTAGGCTTCCATGCTTTCCTTTTCTTTTTCTAGCATTCAAGAGTTTTTTACCCATTCATTTTGCATGTAGGACAATATTTTTCCATCTAGGTTTCCTTCTTTGGTTGTTTCATCTCAGACTTACATTCATATGCTTTATGTCCTTTATTGTTACATTTATAACAGAATCCTATGAATGAAGATGTAGATTTAGGAATACCTTTCATTTTGCCTCTGCATACATTTGATGTATGGCCTTGCTTTCCATAGTGATTGTATGTAAGATTTCTTGGTCTTGCATTTGTGTAGACATTGTTTGGATCAACTTGATTTGATGATTCTCCATTCTCAGTAAAACCTAGACCGGTATTGTTGTTGACTCTTTGTTGTCCATAAAGAAAATCATCCATTCTTTTTATTGCTTTCTTTATCCTTTTTGATAATTTCATTATGTTGTTGCTGAATTCTTATTTCATGTTTCAAATTTTCATTCTCATCCCCCAGTTCACTGATAGCTTCTATTCTTTCAATGAGTTCATCATTTAATCTATTTTCCTCTTGACTCATAAGAATAATCTGATTTGTAATCTCATGGTGATGCTCTGTAAGTCTTTTTATTTCAAACTCTTTTTCTTGTAGCTTTTCTGTGATCTTTCTTCTATCATCAATAGCTAGTGTACTTTCTTTCTTAGCTTGTCTAGAATTGTTCATGACATCAATCATCCTTACCATTTGTGTCTCTTGACCGATTTATAGAGATTTAACTTGTCCAGCCAGATGTAGATTGATTTTAGTTAGGCTTGTGATGCTTTCTTCTGATGAATCTGACGCTTTTCTTGTAGTTGATCTTGAAGACTCAAAGAAATCTAGTATCTCTTCCTCATGATAATCTATCTCATTAGAGTGATATTCCATATTCTTTCTTTCATCTAGAAGTTGTCTCATGCTGATTCTGGCTTCGTTATACTGTTCAAAGAACATCTGAATTTCAAGCTTTTTATTCTCAATATTTTTATCAAGTCTGTACTTCTCCATTATATGATCTTTTCTCTTAAGCCTTTAAGCTTTTCAAGAAGAAAATAAGATCTGATACCAATTTTTGGTATTAATGGGAAGTATGTACTGAGAGGGGAGGGGTGAATCAGTACCTCTAAAACTTTTATATCCCTTTTATCAATTTACCTTTGTAATCAATTACATATCCATTCAATCTAATTTATACTACATTAACATACATGTGAGTCATCATAGAAACATTCATGATAGTAATTGACACATAACACAAGATATGATATCATAGAAAACTTGTGTGAGTAAGTAAAATATGTGGTGGGGATGGCACCCACAAAATCTTCACTATCTGCAGATTGGAAGGGGCCGGTTAAGGCTTACAATTTGATCACTTCTGATGATCTACCCTATTCAAAGTATTAGTGGAGACCTATTAAAGTATACTCTGTTAAGAGCTTTAGCAACATTGTTGAGTGTACACTCAGTTAAGAGATTTGATGTTGGATGGTTGAATCCACCTTCCTTGAAAGGATTTCTACACTTTTCTCCACTTGTTAGAATGATAGAAAATTACAAATTGACCTAGTAAATGTAATATCCTTATTGTTGATACAGATCCTATTTAGTTCACATAAAAATACTATCACCTTAACTGTGATTGAATAATACCCTTGATTCTCGGTATGCTCTATTCTTAGTTCTTGCTAATCAAATTCATCTTTTGTTGTCCCTGTTATTGAAACTCTTAGTCTGATTCCATAGATGTGCTCGTTATGTTCTCCTCTCTCTTCACATCATCTATTCATCCATTGTAATTAATGATTGCATCATCTATTTATAGATGGATTTACTTCATCGAGTTATGATAAAAAATTTTTTAACTCTAAGATCAGGTTTACAACTTATACCTAGATCTCCTAGTCTATGTGTTTTAAATCAGTTAGATTGATTAAAGCACTTACATTCATGTATCTTATCACTAAAGAAATGGATCTAAAAAAATTAAATATCCTATAAATATAATACACTTGATTTATCTGACATGGAAGTAAAATCCACTTTTTGCGGGCTGCAACTGACTTTCGGTTATGTCTGTTGGTCATGCTTGACTGTCCTTCAGTTTTGTTTTGTCGGTTGCACTGTATCTGTCTTGTCAGTTTGCACTGTAACTTGCATATCGAGTTCCTCTCTTGGGTTCCACTCTATCTTTTTGTCTTTGTGATTTTGGTTTACACACTAACTTGTGTCATCAGTTCTCTTTTAGACTTAGTCATCTTCGGTGATCTCTTAGTATCTGATCATTGGTTTTCTCACATCCTATTTTTTGGTGCATGCTTACCAAAAATGTAGTTTGCATACTAATGGAAAATTAATGTCATCACCTACTCTAAGAAGGTAAATATCAAATCGTACATTGAGCTTGCTCCTATAGGAATGCAAACCAAACCACATTTCAAGACTCATAAGCCAAGACTGTGCCTCTATACCATCTTGGATTCATTGAATAGGGGTGGTCACAGCCACATCAACTCTCTAATCTTATCCCTAGTGTTGGGGGGAGCTCTTTCAAACCTTTTAGCCTATATTCTAGGTATAATTCCTAGTCCTCCAATGAACCCTACTTCATGCTCAAATTGAACCTCAAAAAACCTAAGAGGTGGGATCCTAATTTGTTCCTTGACTCAGGACTCTCATCCTTCTCTATCCTATTGTACATTATATTATGCAACAAGAGGCATCCTATCCAAAAATATGCCAACCAGATTCTGTAGTGTCATCAATATATCAACATTTGGATTAGGAGGTGGTTTGAGAGGAGGATCCTGATTTTCCCTGAGAACCACCTCTGGTCATACCTCCTCTCGAACCGAGGGGGTACATTGATGACCCCATCCATGCTTACAACCCTATCTCGTAATAGGAGGCATCCTACACAAAAAGAACAATGTTTTAGTTATTACGTGGTGGGTTTAGGTTCCCAATGTTGACAACATGGATCTGATACCAAAATGTCATGCCCAAACAATTAGGCAAAACACACCAATGAAATTTTTTCTAAAGACTAATATTAACTATGCACACACATACACATGTGTCTAGCAGTCTATCAGTGAGGTATGTGGATATAAGTTTGGAATCCTTGAACCGGTTTGAGTGGACATTCACTGACTGTGTTCACTAAAGCATGTCCACTAGGCATATAAATACTATACGATCTTTAATGTCAATCTATCATGTTTACTAGATTAGCAACTATAATATAACTACATTAGGTTTAGCCCTATGAAAAAATTCCAAAACTAAATCAATTTAAATCTTCTTTACTTAATTATCTCTATTTCCTAGTCACTTAGACTAATGCATCATTATATTAAGTTTAAGGATAATCATTTTAAATCCATTGATGGTATTCAAATCGAGATATTTATTATGCAACTAGAGGCATCCTATCCAATAATATGCCAACCAAATTCTGTAGTGTCATCAATATATCAACATTTGGATTAGGAGGTGGTTCGAGAGGAGGATCCTGATTTCCCCTGAGAACCACCTCTGGTCGTACCTCCTCTCGAACCGAGGGGGTACACTAATGACCCCATCCATGCTTACAACCCTATCTCGTAATAGGAGGCATCCTACACAAAAAGAACAATGTTTTAGTTACTACGTGGTGGGTTTAGGTTCCCAATGTTGACAACATGGATCTAATACCAAAATGCCATGCCCAAAAAATTAGGCAAAACACACCAATGAAATTTTTTGTAAAGACTAATATTAACTATGCACACACATACACATGTGTCTAGAAGTCTATCAATGAGGTATGTAGATACAAGTTTGGAATCCTTGAACCGGTTTGAGTGGACATTCACTGACTGTGTTCACTAAAGCATGTCCACTATGTGTATAAATACTATACGATCTTTAATGTCAATCTATCATGTTTACTAGATTAGCAACTATAATATAACTACATTAGGTTTAGCCCTATGAAAAAAGTCCAAAACTAAATCAATTTAAATCTTCTTTACTTAATTATCTCTATTTCCTAGTCACTTAGACTAATGCATCATTATATTAAGTTTAAGGATAATCATTTTAAATCCATTGATGGTATT
>MU223540.1:2519582-2529876 GCA_018584345.1 Thuja plicata | reverse complement strand
ATATATATATATATACATGTGTATATATATATATACATGTGTATATATATATATATGTATATACATATGTATGTATGTATATACATACATATATATATACATATATATATCTATATATATAGACACACACACACACACACACACACACACACATATATATGTGTGTGTGTGTGTGTGTAATTCTACAATGCTCTATTAGTTTAATTTTAACAAATGAATTCCAATAATTCAATTTTTAAATTTAACCTGACTAAAACAATAATCATTTTAAAGAACTTTAAATACCAAATCTAAAGAAAGAAACTAAATTAAATCTATTTATTTTAGAATTTAATTATTTTAAATTTATTTAATTTTTATCAACTACTAACTTAGTATATAATAGAAAACTTAAATTATTAAAGCAATAAAACTTCTAGAAAGCTCTAGCTCTTAAATTCAACATAAAACAACTCTACAATCTAATGAGATTAAATTTGAAGTTCAAATGAAATCTAATTCCTCTTAGAAAAGAAAAATCAAATCTATTTTTTTTTTAACTTACGAATATACAATTTTTCATGACTTTGTTTTTAAAAAAAACATAGCCCTCTGATTGTAATATTATTTATTTTACCCCCAAAAAGAAAGCTAGGGTTTTGAGGGCCGAATGGAAATGGTGCACAGGAAAGGGGGCGATGTTGTGTAAGTCATGACCGACACGAAAGGGGGGAAAAGGAACCGCATAGTGCGAGTGGGAATCGGGTGGCGAGAGCTATGAAAGAGGGGTGTAGAGTGCGCGTGGTTGGAAGAGGAGAGGGTGCAACAGGGGTAGCAGAGGGAGCGGAGGAGAGGAGGTGGGGTGGTCATAGGGGAAGCGCCACTACAAAGGGGAAGGAGGCAATGGAGGAGCCCAGATGGTGAGTCATTGTGCGGCACTTCCCTTACCCACTATGGTAACACAGTGGGTGAGACAGGTCGGCCGCAATCGATGCCTGCCCCCACTCTGTTCCACAATGGAGTGGGACTGCCACCATGCGGCCACAAATCCAGAACGGTGGTCGGGGTAGGGCTTCGACCCTCCCCACCCAAAGTCGTAGTTGAATCTTTTTTATTTTTTATTTATTTATTTAATAAAATGACAACTCCATCATTTACATGGTTTTTAAAATTTGAATATATATATATATATATATATATATATATATATATATATATATATATAAGATTCAAACATAATATTTTTATTGATAATGAAAAATAAATAAATACAGTATATAAAACATAATGATAATTTTCTTACCTATAAATCTATAACGATAAATATATAGCCTTATATATTTATTATTATTTATATATCTATATAGTACTAATGTTTCAGATGTTTAAATGTTATCTCATCTTTTATAAATTTGTAATAATTAGCCATAAACCTTTATACTAATAAGTATGCCCCCTTGTTGACCACTCAGTTAATCAGGCTGAGGCTATGACACTCCTATGGGGATTAAATTTTGCCCTGAACTACGGTTGCACCAGGATTGAAATTGAGGGGGACTCCAAGGTCATTATTGAGGCTACTGGTGATTACTCCTTGGCTGGATGGTGGGTTGACCCCATTTTGTTGGATATCCAGGGGCTAATGCTTCGCTTAACTCAGTCCACCATAAAGCACATTTACAGGGAAGGGAATTCTGTCACCAATTCCATGGTGGCTATGGGATTGCAGACAAATGGCTTACGATGCTGGCGCGCTGCTAATCAGCTACCAAAAATACTCACGACCTGCTTGGATAGGAAATGAGTAGAAGTAATAACAACAATTGTGATGTTTGAAAATCAAAATTAGAATCGGGTGCTAAAAGGCGGACCTAGAGCAATATCCATTTGTGCTTTCCTAGTTTCCGCATTTGGAAGGGCCACGTGGCTGCGGATGGTTGGATCTCCTTTTGGCGGAGGAGGTGGATTGCTTGCGTCACCCCCTTCATAAAGTGTCATAAAGTATTTTTATGCCATCAGAGATTTAGGGTGATTATTAAAAGATATGACAAAAATTATTTTGATTGTAATTATGGATTACAACGTCGGTCACACGTGCTAACCTTAGTGGCAGCATCAGCAGAGATTTTTGTGCCTAAAGACAATTATTTTAGCAGGTTTTGTATGTGAAAAGATAGATGCTTAAAGGCCGGTTATTACCCCATTTTCTCCACTTCACGCAACAACTTAGCTTTTTTTTGTTTCTCTGGTTTTTTATGGTTTTCTACTAAGAAGGGTTTAGATTCTCACTGGGTCTTAAAGTCTTGGGTGAAGGCTTCTCTAAACTACTTTGCAAATATGGGAGGGGACTGCCATAGGATAGAACCTAAAAAAATTAAGGAAGAATTCACCTCAGACCCAATGGTGATGTATTTCTATAAAGAAGGTGGGATTCTTCCCTTCATGAAATGTTTGGCCGGGCATGATGAGATGATTTCTCACCAGTTTGTCAAAAGCTGGAGCAAGAGAAGAGTTACTATTAATGGTATCACCTTTTAGATCAACAAGGAGGTGATTGGTAAAGCCACAGGCATGGCAACCATGGGCAGAAAGTGGAAGAAAACCACCAAAACCTAGGCCAAAACAATTTTTGACTAGTTCTTTGCAAATGATGATAAACCTGTGTCTAAGAATGGGGGTTACAGCACCGTCGATCTTCCAGAATTCTGGCCAAAGTTGTGTGAGCTCGTGATGAAATATTTCACCTTGGAGGGCAGGTTTGGTACATTCTACAACTATCACATTCCTTTTCTTAATCATCTTAGGCATAAATTGTTAATTTCCATGCCTTTTTACCTTCTGCATTCTTTAGAGAATATGGTGGCGGCTGTTAATGAGGCCATCTCCCTGGGGGAAAAACCCATTTACCTACATCAGGGGCTTATCTTTAGGATCTACCACTTCCACCGGGCTCTCTTCCCTCTGCCCATTGTGGAAATTACCCAACTTGCTCAATAAAATTTTTCCTCATCTGTCTCCCTAAACCAAGGCATTCCCTCACCTTCAGACTCCATTGGTGGTTCTACCCCTGTAGTTAGCCCTAATTCCTTTGGTATATTCCCAACCTCTACTCCTCGTACAAGCAAAAAACATGATCTGACCCTGGAGGACTCTCCCCAGCCTGCTAAAAAGGGCAAAAAGATCTATATTAACTTGGACTTCCCCCTAAATATTGACCCTCAACCCACCAGTACCTTCCGGTCTTCTCAGCTTACCAAAGAAAAAGGGAAATATGCTATGAAGGAGCTCTTTGATAAAGAGGATGTTTTGGTTGATTCCCCTAGCAGGGAGGACAATCAGACTAATATAGACCAGGAAGAGGGTAAAATTAAAAAATAGGACAATGTGGCCAATGTGGGTAAGGACATTTCTAGCCCAGATAACAGGACTGAGGACCTTAAGTCTGTTGTGGGCTCTGGCCTAGTGGGAAAAATTAAATTCTAGATGGTTAATCTGGAGAAATTGGTGGCCAAACTGAATTGGGACTTGGCTAACACCAACAGGAGGCTGGCGAATATTAGTAAATTCACTCTTAAAGTCATGCACACCTCCTCCACAACCCTCTTCCTACTGAATGAATAAGCCTTGACTGGGAAGGAGTCAATGGATGGAAACAGAGAACTCTTCAAGTTCCTCAATGAAGAGTGGGCAGACCTACTGGTGTCTAAGTGCTTGTAGGACAGGAAGGGATCCAGCTGAAGATGAAGTGTAGGTTGGGGGGTTGTCACACTATGGACCCCAAGCCCTATATTTTGGCTAGACATTTCTATTTTAAGTTTAAGACTTTACTTATGTTAAATAGCCCTACGTGGCTTTGTATTTCTTTTTGGTTGTTTAACTCTGATACTATTAAGTTTTGGGACACTTACCACTGCTGGTTTAGCTTATTTGTTGTGGTTTTTGATAGAGGTAGATAGTTTACTTGTTTATCTATTGCTGACGGTGCTGATTTAATATGTTGTTAAGTCTGTCCTATTAGCTTTTATGTACCTCGGGTCAGCACCCTCTTGTTGCTGCTAATATCAAAAACATTATATATACCCATTTTTATAAACTAAAAAGAGATTAATGCTTAAATTTATTGCATTTAATTTTATAAATACTTAGGACAAAGGGGAAACTTATGAATTATAAAAAGAAATAATTTGTTTCCTCTAGTTCAGTAAGGTGATTTAACTCTGAATCTAATGAGTTGATCCTTCAATAAGCATATACAATAATTAAGAAATTTATCTATTTTTCCTTATCTATAAAGAGAATACTAGTTTAACCATAAAAGAAATGAACCTTTGTTCTAATGTTTACAATACACATACATATATGTATATTTGATTTATTTCTAACTTTAGAGGACATGTACATGTAATAAAACATTTATTGAGTTTTCCCCTATTAATACATTAATCTAATTTTCTTGTTATCCACAAAACAAAGAACTTTAATTTTTCTATAAACCTTTTTAATACATCAATATAATCAATTGGAACTAATTAAATTAACAACATCATAAGCAAGGCATAGATTAAAATTTTCTCTTTTTCATTCATAGGGAAATTTGATAAAATATAAATTTATAAATACCTTGTGTTTTAGAACTACAAGGTTACAACGTTCCACTTTAACAATATATGGTTTGAGACAAATTTTGAACACAAAGTCACTGAGTAGAGGTTCCACTAATCCCATCCAATCTAATAAAGGCTCCAATGAATTTCTACAAGAAATTCAAGGTTGACCATGGAGGCTCACCTCCCAACCTAGACCTTTACAAGGCCACCCCCGAGCTTGGGGACCCAGAACTGAACAAGGATACAAACAAGAAAACAGAAAACATACATGACTCAATAAACTTGATAAGAAAGATCCTTCCCATGGCTTAACAAAAATAAGGTCTCCAAGAGGCCTTCTCCAAAAGTGGGGTGATAGTGGACTAGCTCATGAGGATAAGCCAAAGAAAAAATACTAAAAATAAGCCACACATGGACTTGAACAAACCAAATTTCTCAAGATACAAAACCATGGGCTCTAGCCATAAAATGTTCTCCTTATTCCCCCATGGTGCCCTCAGGCATTCTTGGCATCATGGGGACCTAAAACACCCACGTTCATCCCTCCACACATGGGAGACTCTATACTATCTAGTGTTTCAACCTATCACCCATTCAAGGTTACTCTGCCCTCCCAAAGGTGAGTGTGCCTTAGAGACTCCCAAAAAAAGTATGAGCACAAAATAAAATACATCATAATAATAAACTCAACAGAAAAACACACTCGGAGTAAACAACTACATACAAGACTCCATTAATGGAGTTCTAAGTTATCTACATACATAAATAATAACTATTCTACTCTTACACTAAGAGGCCAACCTAAATCCAAACTATGGAAAAATAAATGGTGGCTTGTGAAGAACTTTTCCTTCCAATTCTTCTTCCTTCTCCAAAACTTCCCTTATAAACTGAACTTGTCTCTAAAAATAGAGAGTGGGTGAACACCCAAGCTCCTTCTAAAATCTTCCTTATATAGGCCTTCTCCCTAAAATATCAGGAGTCATAAATGGGAAGAGACCCTAATCCATCTACCTTCCCCACTTTCCTTCCTTCTCCATAAATGGAGTTAAATGCTTGCAAGGAAAGAAGGGATGTCTTAACCAAAGTCTTCCAACTCTCCAAATTTGCCACTCTTCAAAATGAAGACTTTAGGGATGACATAAATGAGTTTTAAGGCTCTTAATGGTTTGAAAATGACCCCTAACCCCTAAGGTACCAAGTGGGGTAGTTAGTTTTGACCCTTGTTATCCGCTCGAAGGCTAAAAGACCCTCGTAAACTCTACCTAAAGTTAACTCACGAATTCCAAGTCAAGTTGACCCATCTAGAAGTTTCCTAACTCCAGGTAAGCTTTGATAATACACTAGGTAACCCCTTTGGGTTAGATTTAAGCCTACACAAGTCACATCTACTAGCCATGGCAACACATAGAGTGCACATGTGTCAAGTGACACAACAATATTACGGGCTGGGGTAGGCCTCACAAAAAAAATAACATTATGAATTGTGAAAATTACACGACTCTAATAATATGATTGTAAGTAATTACTATAAATTATTTGAATCACATAGGTTAAGCGATGGGTGATTCATTTGCTTGACTGTAACTATGAAAGGAGCTATCAAAATCAATCCCAACACATTGGAAAGAACTAGACCCTTTAAGTACACAAACAAACTAGGGGTAGTTTATTCCATTTTCATATATGTTGTTGTTGTAGGTCGCTCGACTTAAGTAGAGTTTAAACATTATTATATGGAATGAGATGGTGTATAGATTCTAAATTTGAACTATTTTTCATATAATGAGAGCACCAGCACATTATTATTATATTTCTAAATTATGAAAGATTTAGAATTATTGTTTATTTTACTAGTAAAAATGTTCTAATTAAAACATTTGGTCTATTATTTTCAGGGTTTCAACAAATCAAGTCACCATATTGTGTCTAATAGAGAATTCATTTCGTTGCTCCCAGATCTCATTAACCCTAGTTACCATGTTGTTTGAATGCTTCCTCAAACTAATCAAATAAATTTGATTGGGAAAGTTAGACCATTTCTCTAAACATAAACAAGTGACATGTTTTTGATTTTGATTAAGGTAAATACAGGTTTTGAAAGGACCCCAAAACCTTTTACAATAAGATACTAGAGATAAGAATCAAAGGCACATACAAACATAGAAATCCTACATCAAACAAAAGGTAGGACCCAGAGAGACACCCTAGAACTAAAACAGGAAATTACAAAAACTGCCAAAAGAATGCACAGTTTCTAGCACAACTTCTAGCACAAAGGCTAGCGAAATTTCCAACAAAATTTCCAGACTAAAAGAAGAAACTTTACTTCATTTTTTTGGTAGGCTTCCTTAGCCTCCTTCTACATTTCTTCCATTTTGTCAATGGACTCCTTCAACTCAAACATCTCTTTCAAGATCTTAGGGACTTTTATTTTTATACCACTTCGGGTTCTAGAACCAGGGCCTGAGCTTCCTGCCTTTTCTTCAATAGTAATTGTAGTATTTTCCAGTATACTTCTTTCCAGATAAGCGTATAACTCTTTCAAGTTCTAAACCAAAACTTGAAGCCCAGCATTGCTGTGCTTTAGGATGACTCGTATCATGTGCCCATTGTGGCTTATTTGTTCTTTCATTTCTTTTATCTTTTCTTCCACAGTCTCATTAACTCTAGTAGTGAACTCCTCATCTCTGTTACTGTCATTTACTTTAATCATTAGATTTTTCTCCATTTCCTTGACCTTGGCTTTGAAAGTCTCCATTGCCTCCTACATCTCAGTCAATTTTTGCTTCATAATCTCCATCTCCTCACTAAGCCAGTCTTCCATGCTTGCCCCATAGTCCACTTTTCTTTTTAGGATTCTGTCATCTCTTTCAAAACTGACCTCTTCTAGGCCCATTCTCCATTTCTTACTATTCCTTTTCTCAGCCTTTAAAGTCAACTGCTTATTATTACCCTCCTCACCTTCATCCTCATTCTTCTTCTCCTCTTTTTCATCTCCCTCTTTTCCATCTCCCTCAATTTCCATTTCTTTGTAACTTACTTCAGCGCCCTTGCCCTCTTCAGTAGTAATAGGCATTTCCTCCTCTTCCATCTGAGAGTGATCCTTACTCAGCTAATCATCTTTCTCCTTTTCTAGATTCTCTTTATTAGTCTCACTATCTTCATCATTTTGGTCCTCTTTATCTTTTCCCTAGTTCTCTAGGGTTTCAACACCAGTCTCCTCCTATTTTTCCAAATTTTCCCTCTTCTTTCTTCTAACCCTTTTCTTCATACTCTATTTTTTACTTTCTTTCTTAACCTGCCTCGCAATCTGTTTAACCCTCTTGGGGATAGGTTATGGAATATGGTTGCGGGCATACTTAGAAATTAATAGAATGAGCCCCACATGGAGCACCAGATTACTCAATTTCTTTCTATGCTCCATCATGCTATTATGCAATGAACTCAAGAGATAAAAAGAGAATGAAATATTTTTACCATGCCTGAAGTGGTTGGCTAGGATGAAGTGTAGATTATAGATTTTAGAGTATCTACCATCCAAGGTAAAATACTCGATCATAACTATGAGAATGTCAGCCCAGTGGGACTTGATTTTTTGGATATCAACATAATCCCCCATCCCTTGACTAAGAAGGGCCTCTTCATCTTCAATTTTTAGGAAAATCTTGAAAGCTTGAGTTTCTTCCCTCTTATTTTCCCTATAGAATTTCATGCCCTCACAAGACAAGCCCGTGATTTCAGAAATAACCTTCATGGAGAGAGTAAAATATTTTCCCCATAGGTTCACTTTCCCGTCCTTCCAACCCTCTGCATACTTTTTTGT
Source organism: Thuja plicata (assembly GCA_018584345.1). Lineage (NCBI taxonomy): Eukaryota > Viridiplantae > Streptophyta > Pinopsida > Cupressales > Cupressaceae > Thuja > Thuja plicata. Next base: position 2,521,464 of record MU223540.1, on the reverse strand, counting down.
TATCTCCGTATCCCAGCCATGGAGCTTCTCCAGATACTGAGAAATGCCTCCCTTTTTCAACCTTCTCCAAAACTTCTACTTCTCTTTCCATTTAGTGCAGTCAATCGGCTCCTGCCTCTTCAGACCTCCACCCATTTTTCTTATTGCTTTCTAAAAATTCTGATACTTAGTAGTATGGAACACAGGTTTTTAGCAAGCTTTACTATTGTGATTGTTCCAGTTTGAGTTTAACACCCAGAAAGCGTGCTGTGTTACAATTCTCATTAATCTTGTTTCCTTCGAATGACAACACACATTACTTTTAATAATTAAAGATGACCTCATCATTAATTATGATTATTTATAACTCCTTCAATACTGTTCATCCTATCATACCTGATAAGACTAACCATCTCCATTTTAAAATAGGCCTCACCTCACCATGATTGCATGACATCAAATGATACTCCCACATTTGTTAATCCATCCACTGTCATATTACCTTCTCTAAAAACATGTGAAGTATGGTAATCTTCAAAATTGGACAAAATGGATTTGATTTTTTCAATGATATGACTTATTGTCCATGAGGCTTCATGAGTGCCTTTTATGCATTTAATTATATTCAAAGAATCTCCCTCCAACCATAGTTTAGAGAAGCCCATATCTTTGGCCAACATGACCACATGAAGGGCAGCCATTGCTTTGGCCATATGGTTTGTCTGAACTCCTAGTGGAGACGCCATAGGTCCCAGACAATTTCCAATAGAATCCCTTATTAGGCCTCCCACTCCAGCAGTCCCCAGATTCCCTTTAGCAGCCCCATCAAAATTCCCTTTAACCCAGCCACTCAGAGGGGCACTCCATCTAGTATTTTCCCTCAAGTTTAGGTTACTGTCTTTCTGCACTTGAGCATTCATAAATATATCTCTAATACAGAGAGAATTCTTGTAGGGGGAGTCGCTAGATAGCTGATTTTTAAAATTTTCAAGAATAATTCTACACACACTATTAGCCACAGTTCTCCATATTCTCCATGTGAAGTGGGGTAGAATTAGCTTCGAAATATCTTTGGCTTCCTTACCCTTAAGGGGACAGTTCCATTGTTTAACCATGTCCTGGAAATTAAAATGTTTGACCCACTCCAGGTTAATGACATTGAGCACTAAATTCCAGACTTTACAGGAGTAGGGACAATGAATCATTATATGGTTATAGTTTTCAGCTTTAGAACAATAGAGGATACATCTATTAGGCATAATAATTCCCCTTTTGCAAAGATTATCCACTGTAAGGATTTTATTCTGAATAAGAAGCCATAAGAACATGTTAATTTTAGGAATAAGGATGTTGTTCCATACCTTATAGCTAGAAGAGTGGTTATCCTTTTTGTGCAGAAGAGCAGAGGTAGAAGAGACAGAGAATTTTCCATTAGCCTACGGCCCCCAGATCAAAGACACTTGTTTATAAGGTCTAATAAACTAGGGAGAAAGAAACTTACTGACCAAATGAAGAGAATCATCAAAATAACTAAGGTCTACCCATTTATCATTGACCCAGTAATAAGAAACCTTCTCTCCAAAAATTTCAATACAATCCACAATCACTGGCCTCCATTCCTGCTTGTCACTAAGGGCTTCTTCCTTCAGCCATTTATCTATCTAGAAATTGATTTTCCTGCCATTTCCTAGCTTCCATCTAGCCCCTTTTCTGATCAAATCCCTGCTTTTTCTTATATTGTTCCAGATGAAAGATCTATTAATATCCAAAGGGTCCTGTGTGTAAGAAAATACACCTTCATGAAATTAAGAATGTAAGCAACAATTCTATGGAAAGATAAACAAGTTAATCTAAGAATTGAAACTAAAAAAACTATATCATCTCATGGTTCTCTATCCAAGCT
>MU223540.1:2495568-2519116 GCA_018584345.1 Thuja plicata | reverse complement strand
TAATCGTTTAATTTGATTTGAATTTTGTTCCTTTGATTTGATAAATGTCCATTTGATTTGCATTGAGATGATATTATGAAGCATTTGGCTGAGATTTATAATTTGGAATGCTTGAGATACACCTGGTCAATTTTAGTTGTCTACAGGTCCCTAAGCACTTCCTCTAGAGTGTTTAAGTGGTACTTTCTCTTGATGATAACATTCCATTCCTTCTCTTCTTCAAAGATTCTCCAACACTGTTTTTCTAGCAGAGACTTATTTTTATTTTTGATACTTTTGATGCCAAGACCACCCCATTTCTTAGGTTTACACACCACCTCCCAAGCCACAAGGCTCAACCTCTTCTTCTCTTCCACCCCAGACCAAAGAAACCTTTTTTTGAATTTTTCCAATCAAGTCAGAAAATTTCTAAGGAATTTTAAACAGACTAAGAGCGTAGACTAGAAGATTTTGAAGAGTAGATTTCAGAAGTTGAACTTTCCCAGCTTGGCTAAGAGTAGCACCTTTCCATCCAGACAACTTATTATGAAATCGGTCAATAATGACATTCCAGAATGCCTCATTAGGTTTATGAAATCGGTCAATAATGAAATTCCAGAATGCCTCATTAGGTTTAAGGCAAAGAGAGAGACCCAAATAGGTAGATGGAAGAGTCCCTATCGTGCATCCCAAAATAGAGATCTTCCTTTGTCTATCTTCAGGGGTATTAAAAAAAAATATAGAACTCTTCTCCCAGTTAATAGATTGACCTGAAGCTTTAGTGTAATTGTTCAAGGCCTTTTTCATGTTCTTGGATTCCATTATAGAGGCCTCTCCCATCATAATAGTATCATCCAAAAACTTCTCATGAGAGCACTTATGCTGAGCCGAAGAAGGTTGGAGACCAGAAATCTGACCTGATAAAACCAAGCTTTTTATGGATCTCCCAAGACTTTCTTCCATTATAGAAAAGAGAATAGGGGAGATGGGATCACCTTGTCTAAGCCCTCTAGAGGGGTGGAAGAAGATGGAGGATCCTCCATTTACCAACACCATGGAAGACACTATTGTAACCAATTGCATTATCATTCTTATAACATCTTTATCAAATCCAAAGGAGCTAAGAATTTTAGATAGGAAAGACCAGTCCACTTTGTCATAAGATTTGGACAAGTCCAGTTTCATCAAAAAAACCCTATTTTTTAGAGGCTTGAAGGGAATGAATATTCTCATGCACAACCATAATAGAATTAAGAATTTGTCTTCCAGGGACAAACCCATTCTGTTGAGGTGAGATAAGATTTGGCAGTAATTTCAAGATTCTTGACGTCATAACATTTAAAATGATTTTATAAAGAGAATTGCATAGGCTTATAGGTCTAAAGCCATCAACTGTGTCCGCTCCAAATTTTTTTGGGATGAGAGCAATAAATGTTGAATTGATTTCCTTGAGAATAAATTTAGTGCCAAAGAATTCTTTAACCGCAGAACAAACATTTCTCCCAAAAATACTCCAAAATTGCTAGAAAAAGAACATCTAAAACCCATCCAAGCCAGGAGATTTCTCTCCTTCAAAGGAGAGGACAACATTCTTAATTTCAGTCTCCGAAGGAATAGATTTTAAGAGGGCATTATCAGCAGAATCCAGAATGTGTAGAATAGAAGATAGAAGATTCCTCTGCTCAACTATGTCAAGGCTTTGATCTTTAGAGAGTAAAGATGAAAAATAGCTCACCATTTCTTCATCTTTGGATATTTTTCCATTTCTTGTAGACAAAGAATGGATTCTATTTATAGCCTTATGTTTAAGAGCAGTGAGGTGAAATAATCTTGTATTCTTATCTCCTGCTTTAATCAATCAGAAAAGCCTAAAATGGAATCAATCTGATAAGAATACTTTAGAAAAGTGGATTCAAAGGTTATGTGCCTTCCCTCAGGGGATTTTAGGATTTTCTGATTTTGGGAATTCTTAAGTACTCTAAATATCAGGGAAGGCTTTTCTAAAGTATTCTTAAGTATTCTAAAGATCAGGGAAGACTTTGCTAAAGTATTCTTATCTAATTGATTCCATTTTTTTAATGTGAGCAACTACTCTCTACTTGAGCAATTGATATCAATAGTTATTTTTAGTTATTTTCACCATATTATTCTTTTATTATTTTAAATAAACTATTGTATTCATATAGTCTACCCTCTCTCAAACCCAATTAGAATCCAAAATAGAACTCAAATAGGTTTTGTAATGATTATATTGAGTGTAATTTAATGAAAAATCTAAATTAAAATAAACACTTGTAATAATATTTTGGTGCAAATAATTTAGGTGAATTGTAGAAGTGGTGCTTCTATAGGATGGGTGCATTCATTTGCAATAACTGGTATTACATTATTGTTCTTGAAATTCCAATGAAATATTCTCATGAGAATATTTTAAGTGGGGAGCTCTCACAATGGAATTAAGATTCCAAGGCATTTATGCATGTTGTTTCTAAAGAAATAGGAGACATGGTATGTACATTTATGATTCAATCATGTATATAAATCTATTTATAGAATCTTAATTGAATAAATTTATCAAGAATTAGTTTAATTGAATAAATCTATCACAGATTGCTTCTCTAGGATGGGTGCATTCATTTGCAATAATCGATAATTACATTATTGTTCCTGAAATTCAAATGAAATATTCTCGAGAAAATATTTTAAGAGGGGAGATCTTACAATGGAATCAAGATTCCAAGGCATTTATGCATGGTGTTTCTAAAGATTCAATCATTTATGATTCAAACATGGATATAACTCTATTCATAGAAGCTTAATTGAATAAATTTATCAAGAATTAGTCTAATTGAATAAATCTATCAAAGATTGCTTCTGTTGAGGTCCCTGAATTTATGAATTTCCACTTAATCAATGCTTATGAACAAAAATATGAGGCTAGTGTTAAGGTGATATCAATTATAGTTTATTGTTGTGAACATTATGGCAATATTGAAATATGGGAAAGAATGTGCCTACAAGAATTAAGATGATTTGTTGAAAATGACATTCTTCCAAATTCAAGGTAATTTACTTTTTGGTTTTAGTTATTTAAATTGTGACCTAAGTATTCTCATTTTTATGTTTTCTAATGATGGTATCAATGATGGTATTCAAATTACAATCATCTTTTCTATTAAACATTAGGTAGTTCGATAGTAATACACAATTAAAAATTGTACAAAATTATTTAGTTTAATTTCTATATTTGATGAGGTGATATATAGACTAATAAAGTAAATTCATTTTATTTAAATAGAGTAGGATATTTTCTATACCCCTCAATGGTATTCAAAGAGGAACATTGGAGACTACAATTCCTCCAAAGGAGTATGGTAGAGGAATATACTGTTATAATAATTTAGAATAACTGAGAGGGGGGATGAATCAGTTATCCTCAGGTCTAGATGTACCATTTAATTAAATTTTAAACACTTCAACCAGCTTAGATCTACACAAAAACCCACATGGTCTCTATAGCATATAGTCAGTAACATAAAATTGCAGTCTACTATCCTAAAGTAATCAACTTGCAGAATATATAACTCTTAACAGTACAACACATCAAATAACGTTCACACAAGTATGACACCAGGATTTAATGTGGAAACCCAGTATGAGAAAAACCACCAGTAACATGCCACCAATCTTTCACTCTTCTGAAGTGAGCTCTATGAGGAGCCAACCCTATTAAAGGTTATAATGCACACTGTTAGGTGTGACCCTGTTATAGGATTTAATCACCCTGTTAAAAGTGAGACTTGTTAGAGGAATTATATCATTCCATTATAATGTCACCTTGATTGAAGGATTTACAAAATGACTATTAGGTCAACCTTGATTAAAGGATTTTGAATGATACCATGGTTAGAAAGTAACCATATATTTGATCTAAAATATACAACTCACTTTGCAAATACAGATCCACTTTTTCTCAAAATATAATTCATTAACTAGCCTCTATTATCATCTCTATCTCTCATATCTTCTTGGAAATCTATCAACAAATCACCACTTCACGGTTCTATACTCATCTTCCCAACCTTCTTTGCCTTATCCTTAGATTATCCAATCAACTGAATCAATCTCATACCCATAACCTGCAACTAGGTTAATCTTATACCTCTCTGATTAGGTAGCTTGATCTTTTTCTACTTAATCATCACCGTAGATCTTAGGGTTTGGTCATATCTAATGAATCTTTGCAACATTTCATTCTCCTTCTAATTTGTAGATACATCACAAAAATCCTTCTTGAATCCATACATAGAAATGGTCAAACATATATTAAATGCTCATTAAATTCTCCATGATGATCACCCTTATCTTAAACACACTTTACATATCCCAAGAATTCAACTATGTTGGTTGGGATCTTAAATCTTTCTCAAACTATAAAATACTGACACTCGGTCATCACTAGACAACTTGGTAAATAATGATGCTCGATCGACACTATATAACTCGACATAAACTACTTAAACTTATGTTCCTTAATCATCTTCTCTTTTTCTCGGTCAAGACTAAGCTTTTAGTCTTTCATTCTTCACTTTGGGTAATAGATAAACAACACATTACCTTGCCAATGTGATAACTAATCAAGTACTCATTGTAGTTTCTCATAACTCCACCATTTCACTAGGTCTTCTTGTTATCTCATCTTTTTAAATATTCTTCATCAATCAATTGATATGGCACTTTACTAGATAGAAATTTTATTACTAGTTAAGGTTTGACATCAATGAAAATATAACAATTGTTTCAATTGTAGCTTCCAACAATCTCCCTCTTTGGCATTGATGGGAAACACCACATGTAAACACCACCACATGCATAGTTACCAACCAATACAAAAAGTATGTTCTGTTAATAGATTTTCCTTAATTTCCTTAGCTTCATTCTGATTCACTTCAATGCAAATATCAGCTCCCTCTTGGATAGATTTCTCTCTTGCTTATCTCCCTCAAAGTTCTCTCTATGTAACTTAATATCTCCCTCATTGTTCCTCCTCATAGTATTATCTCCCTCTTTGACAACAATGCCAAACTCATTCATCTTCACCATGTAGATATCTCTGTGTCAAATTTCTAAACTATATGCTCCCTCTGTCATCTTTCTTATGACTAACCACCATCCTATGTGTTACTCTTCACAGCTTTAGACAACTCATAAAGTGTGACCTCCTTTGCATCAATTTTTTAGATATTCCGGGAAATACATTTGATGTAATCACTCCATTTGATCTTAGTTAGCCTTAGCTAGGGGAATACCCCCTAATTTACCTCTCAGATAATCATGTTCATCCTTAGGTAATTCTTTAGTAAATATATCTGCTAACTCTTCCTTTGTATTCACATATTCCAATCTTAATTTTTTGTCTTGAACTAGCTCTCTCAAGTAATGATACTTGATAGAAATATGCTTTGTCTTAGTGTGCATCACAAGATTCTTTGATATATTGAGATAAACTATGTTATCATAGAAAATAACAATTGTCTAAGTGATTTCTTCCTTCATACCTTTCAACAATTGCTTGATCTAGACTATGTTTGAACAATTAACTGTTGCTGCAACATATTCATCTTTTTTTTTAGATTGAGAAATATAGTTCTATTTCTTTCTTGTCCAAGAGAATAATCTCTTTCCTAGAAAGAATATGCCACCACTTGTACTTTTTTATCATCAATATTTCCTTCCCAATCTGTATTAGTATAAACTTTTGGTTCAAACTTCTCATTCTTCTTATAGTACAATCCATAGTCCTCTGTTCCTTTGAGCTATCTCAGTATCCTTTTCTACATGCCATCATGTGACTATCTTTAGGATTTGTAGAAAATCTTGAAACAATCCAAACAACTAATGCAATATCTGGTCTGGAGTGAAAAACATATTATAGCTTCCCAATCATTGACCTATATAAGGTTTGGTTTAATTCAGCTGTATCATCGGTCTTTGATAGTTTCTGTCTAGTAGCATTGGGTGTACTTACTAGTCTGGAGTCCTCCATGCCAAAGGGTTTTAGTATCTCCTTGATATACTTGGATTGAGTAATGTAGATACCTTTCTTCATCTGATATTCTTGAAAACCAACAAAAAATTTGATCTCTCAAAACATAGACATCTCAAATTCAATTTGCATCTCATTTGCAAATGTTTGGCATAAAGCATCTTGTCCTCCAAATATGATATCATCAACAAATATTTCAGCTAAAAATATCCCTTTACCTTTTTAAGTATTTAAGTATGGATTATTGTTTTCATTTTTCCTTGTAAAACATTTTTGACTAAGTAGTTATGTAATCTCTCATGTTATTCTCTTGGGGCTTGCTTCAATCCATACAGTTCTTTATGTAGCTTGTAGACCATATTCTTCTTGCTTGAATCAACAAATCATTCAACTTGTTCAATGTATACCTCTTCTTAGAGTATTCCATTTAAAAAGGTTGATTTAACATCCATCTGATACACTTTGAATCCTTTGTAAGCTGCATATGCAAGTATAGTTCTAACTCCTTTTGTTGGTTCTTTTTTATATTGTAACTACTGGAAAACAACCATTTCATTTTGCAATAGATATTTAAGAGAAACCAACTCCAAATATTTAACAATGGAATAGAAAAAGACCAACTAACAAGGATGCGTAACCATCCTTCTACACTTTAGGTTCTGCAAAACCAAGGGGGGACACCCTTTAATGCCTTGAAATATTTTGTGTGGCATTAATCAAGCAGTGATCTCACACTGGCTCAACACAATCAAGAGATACTAGGTAACTGGCTAATTACCTATTGAACATCAACCATGAACTGGAGTATGAGATAGGTAGAACACAACAAACACATAAAACATAGGATGTATTAGATTTTATATTTAAGTTTACAAAATATAGCCAAATCCTAACCAGACATGCATCATTATGGAAGATACTACTCATTGACCAGTGCTTTATCCATTTGATAATATCCTTTAGGCAAATTTAGAAATACCAAAATCAACTTCTGTCAAAGATTCCAAGCCATTAATACAATTATCCCAAACCCATACTTCTTATAAGATCCTAGTGCTTACCAAAATGAATCTATGTTTTACTCAGAGCATTATTTAATTTGATCCTAGATCAAACCTCAGAGGTAACAACAAATTCACAGATAAGCTCTATGTTAATGAATTAGAAATTTCATAACTCATAAGATGAACATTGAAGGAGAGATTGAAATATGGATATTTATATTAAGTGTGAGGAATCATACTCCTATATACAAATTTTTAATCAAACAAACACCACTTCAATAAGCTGAAAAAGACCAAATAATTTCTATTCAGTATTAACACACCTCTAATACACTCTGAAACTATTATTCCTATGGAACCAAAAACTAGAACCTCCTAAAGCCAAGAACCTTGGAGCCCTTAAGGCTAGCCAAAATTGGAACCCCTGGACAATGAAGAAAAAATAATATATAGAAGGAGAGACAATCAAATATCTTCTCAAAGTTGCCACATGTCCTCCCTCCATAACATCTCTACAAAAATCTTCTCCATCTTCCATCGAAAAAATCTGTTCACTTCAACTATCTATGAACAACTTGGAAAATATCTTTCATCTCTGAAAAACTCACCTCTCACCACAAATCTGATTTCCTCTTTAATATGTGCCTTCGAAACTTCTCTCAACTTCTCTCGTAAATCCACATTAACCATTGAAAATAATAATACTCCCCCTATTTTAGACTTAATATAGTATGTGAAAACTTAATATAATAATTTAATATTACTTTGTGCAGACCTAATGTGTAGAAAATTGCATTAATACTACATACCTCACCTTATAAATCTACATATTCCAAGATTTAATCTTTATTGAGGTCTTATAAGTCTACACTTTATTCCAAGATTTAATCCTTTTTTTTTGCATTTTAATCTAAGATATATGCGCTTTAATGTTATTTATGCAATTTAATTCCCTTTGTTGAATAGATGCCACCAGATTGTGCAATGCATCGCTTCCTACTTCATCTAGAGAAACCACCTGGGCACCTGCATCACCTACCACATCTTCCTCTACCTGTTCCTGCCACCTGTTGAACTGCCACATGTTGACTGGGTGTGATGCCTCAATGGTAACTAGCGATCATCTTTGGTTCACACCATCACACCCATCATTTGATCTTACCTTAGGATTTGTTCCCATCAAACCTACCTATGCTATGAGTTTTCCATGTGACCTTCCACCTGGGTCTTCCTGGGTGCACCTTGTTGTCATCCTGCCACACATTGCTTTGGAACAATGCCTTGATGATAATCTCCATGCATCTTTGGGCTCAAGGCATTGCACATGTCATCAATCTCATCCACCTCCATTGCCTATCATTGATCTTCTGTGCCTCAAGATCTATGCACACCTGATGCTTTGTTGCTTCCATGTAAGCTACAACCTCACCCATGCAGCCCCATCAAAACCGTTTTGTTAGCTACCAAGGTTTCCCACCTGGCCAGGCATGGTCACCCATGAGATCCACTCGAGTGCATTTCCAAGAGCTTCTGCTCTTTTCTTCAAATTACCTTGTGAATTTTTTTCCTTATAAACATTTGAAAGTTCCATTTTCCCATAAATGTGGGATAATTTCTATTGCAATTTTAAAGACTTCCCTTCAATCGCACGCCAAAAATTACTTCTTGGCTAGCACATCACTCACAAACGCCCCCGAGCATCTTTTCTCACCAAGCCTCTAGCTCTTCAATTTGCATAGCAATACAAGTGCTTTACTATAAAAACAATGAAAGACTTCACCGCCCCATGCATGTGGGATAAACAGTTTTGAAAATTCAACAGACAAGCTTTATGCACTTCTAGAAGCCAGGGTAATCACATTTCTTATGAGACATTTAAGAAATAGTTAACGCACCTTTGCATATGTTTACACCTGCCAAAGCATTTGTTTGGAGTTTCATTTAAAACAAATTTAGAAAAAAATATGCTATGCACCCCTTCCCTTTGCACTTTCTATGTAGCTTTGGTACCTTGCGCAACCTCTTTCCTTTGCAATTGCTGCACAACCTTGGTACTATGAGAAACCTCCTCCATTGCAATTTTTGCACATTCTCCCAAAATTAGATACCCAGCCGCTCCCATTTTCTTGTAAGTTTTGAAAGTTTTTTAAACATCTCATAACCATGCGCAACCTATGTTCATCCATGGAATGGTAGGGAGGACTCTGGAAAGGTTGTGGAATTTTGAGTTACACCTTCAAATCGTATTAGCTTGAATGTTTCAAATGCCTGCCTCCTACCAAATGTTTTCACATTTTGCATTTATGTCTATCAAGGCACTCCAAACTACAACATCCAAAAAAATACCACTTTGCCTTATGGTTTCATAGATATTCATACAGTGATCTTGAGCTCCGAAATTCATGCACAGGCAGTAAGATGCAAATGAAAGTTGAACTCCCTGATTGGAAAAGATTTGTATTTGATTCAAAAGATTAAAACCTCCTTTAAGAGAAACCTTTTCAATGAATCCTTTTGTATAACCTTTGCAAGCATTATATTTCTGGGGATCACAACCCATTTAGGTACCTTACCTAGTCACTTGTGATTTAATTTTGATCTCCCAAAACACATACATGAATCACTTGAAATTGATTTCTGAATCTTCTAACATGAGACTAAAACATGTTGAGCAACATCAGAAATGACTTTGGAAGACTGAATAGATGACCACCTTGAGCTACATAAACTGAGAGGTACATTAACTCCTGACATAGGAGCATAACTTCTAGAATGGTTTCCTTGATGAAAACAGGACTATGAACTTTTAATGTCCAAAGATGGCCATGTATTCTCTCTGTAACCAAGTATACCAACCCATGTATAAATCCTTTCCAGAATGTGATTTGAACAAATGCCAAATCTAACCTCAAGAATCCAACACTTTTGAAACTTACTCATTCAAGCACAGTGAGAATGTGCATTTAAAGATTTTTTCTGATTCACAATTGGGTGCAAAATATTGTTGATCAATGATTACCATTCTGAAGCTCTCTAAAAATGGAGATATGAAGACACAGAAAACTGACTTCGGATTTACCTTGCTAAAAATATCAAACCCATGCCTTAAGTCCTTGTCACTGCATGTGGGAAACCATTTACATACAAAGAGTATAGATCAACAAATGGAATCTCAAAAAAACCATCTGATATGAAGTTACAATTCTCTGAAAGTGGTTGTTATGCAAAATCAATTTTGTCAACACTAGCACATCTGCACAAATTGCTTTTGATTTTGGTTTTAAAAACCTATCAAATGAGACCCTTATGGTTTGAAACCCTAAAAATTGATTCATTCTCCCATAAGGAATACCAGGCTTTGACTAGATTTCTCAAATGATCAACTGGTCAACCGGCATTAATCTTCAAATTCAGCCCTTCAATAACTTTTTGAACTCAAACACACTGAAATTCCATAAATTTGATTTGGAATGGGCTAGGAAAAGTGATCAAATAGATTGACCATGGTATAAAACCTTTCATGAAGATAAAATTATGTGATTAAAATACAGGGGAACACTCAATTCCTTATGAAATTCAACTAGGTGAAAACTCTGGGACCCCAAGGTAGGGTACTTTGTAATTCTATATTTTCACACCTAGAAAAATTGAATAAATTGCAAACATGAAGGCTTTGGAAAAATTATCACATGAACTCACAGGGGTATGAAAATGGGAATAGAGATTCAATTTCATGTCTACAACATCTTAGAACAATCCTTATGTCATGCCTATCAATCTGGCCAAATCTATAAACCTCCAAATTGGGTCATTTAGTAAAAACTGAATATGTGCACAAATACAGATTTAGGTCAACACCTCTAAACAACTACCTCCAAAACATATCCAATCTGACTTGTGAGAACTGAAAACCAAAATAATTTCTCAATGCTAGGTGGAGAATACATTCTCAAAGAGGTTTTTCATGACACTCTTCGGGTCTCTTTTTACTTGCATACAAACTAGGTCCTTTTCAAAAGTTTTTAGGGGTAGCAATTTGTTCCTTAGATAAATTTTTTAATTTGGTCACTCCAAATTTCTCCAAAATTTGAGAGTGCAAACACCTTCTAATCTAGCAACTAGGGAAATGTATCACCATAGTCAATGCCTTCTTCTTGTGCATATCCTTTGCATACCAGTCTAGCCTTGTTTCTTATGACTTCTCCATGCTCATTTAGCTTATTTCTAAATACCCACTTGGTTCCAATAACATTCTTTTCCTTTGGTGTAGGTACTAGTGTCTAGGTTTTGTTCTTGTCTATTTTCTCAATTTCTTCATTCATGGCCTGTATACAATCTTCATTATCCAAAGCATCTTTCACTTATTTGGGTTCAAATTCACATAATAAACATGTCTGAATTTTTAACTTGCTTCTTCTCATGACCTCTGAGTATTTTATCCAATGATTTGATCTAGTTTATGATGTCTTGTTACATATTTTTATAATGTAGGCTCTGGTCTCCTTTCTTCTTTTTGTTGTTCTTTAGATTCATCTAGCAAATTCGCTTCAGGTTCATTTTGTGTCTCTGACTCCTATTTTGATTTCTCGACAGTTACCTCTTGTTGCACGACAACTTCGTTCTGTGAATCAACAGTTTCTTGTTGTTTCTCGACATCAACATTCCGTTGCTCCATATCTTCTTTCTCTAGTTCAGGTAAACTGTTGGGCTCTCTTTCATTCATGTATACGAAAGATTTGTAATCTTCAGGTTCTTTCTTTCATTCAACTTCATTCTTTTCTATATATTCATCAATTCTAACATTTTCACTTTCCACAACTGTGTTAGTTAGAATTCAAACACTTATATGCTTTTCTCTTAGTATAATAACTTAGGAATATGCCTTCATCACTTTTAGCATCAAGTTTTCCATTCCTATTGTTCTTTAGTATATAACATTTTCTTTTGAAAACTTTAAAGTATTTTACATTAGGTGCATAACCATACCATAACTCATAAGGTGTAAAATTTGTACCTTTCTTGACTTGTACTCGGTTCAAGGTATAGACTACTGTACTTACAGATTCTCTCCAGTATTTTTGTGCAATATTTTTCTCTATCATTAGGGTTCTAGCATAATCCATGATTGATCTATTCCTTCTTTCAGCTATGCCATTATGTGGGGGATTCCTTGGAGTAGACATCTGTCTTTTGATTCCTCTATCATTGTAGAATAGGTTGAACTCATTATATATAAAATCTTCTCCTCTGTTAGATCTCAAACATCTCAAGCTCTTACCTGTCTCTTTTTTAAATTTTTCCAAATACCATTTAGACAACTGAAAGGCATCAAAATTTTGTTTGAGAAACATCACAGTCATCATTCTAGAGTAATCATCAACAACAAAAAAATGAAATTTTTATCACCACGGTAGCTTTTCACTCCAATAGGTCCACAAAGGTTAGCATGAAACAATTCCAAAATATCATTAGAAGTATAGGTTTTTCTCTTGAAACTAGACTTTATCAATTTTCCCAATTGGCATTGCTTACACATTGCATTATCATGTTTCTTCAATCTTGGTAACCCTCTTACTCTTTTCATCTTACTAATGTTTACCAAATTGTCAATGTTCACATGACGCAACCTCTTATGCCATAACCATACATCATCATATTGTACAAACAAACATGTCTCATTAAATAGATCTAGATAGAACAAATTACCTCTTGTATATTCTCGAATTCCAATTAGTTCACCAGTAGCATTAAATATTTTATCCTTTCTGTGATGGAATTCAACTCGGTATCCAGAAGTGTTCAACTAAAGAAACACTCATAAAGTTACAATTAAGTCCTTGAACCGAATAAGCATTGTCACATGTGATCTTTTCAGTCAATTTTATTGATCCTTTTCCTTTCACAAGGAATGGTGTATCATTACCAAACTTAAAAATACCACATTTGTAATGATTTAAGGTTTCAAACTTACTTTTATCACCAGTCATATGATATGAGAAACCACTATCAATTAACCATCTATCAAATTTACTCATACATGAAATAAGTGCAGTTTTCTCATCTCATCAAAATCATCTTTCATAGCAACATAAACAACTTCTATATCATGGTCATCATATTTATCAGATTCACTATCAGTATCTTCTTCAACAATATAGCAAGATTTCTTACCTTTGTCCTTATAGTCCTTTTACCTTTTGAAATATCTATCATACCTTTTGTCTTTGTACTTTCTTTCTCTTCTTTATCCTTGTCATTCCTGTCTGGGCATCTTGTTGCAATATGGCCAACTTTGTTACATGAAAAACAAGTTATAGGAAGTTTACCTTTGAATTTTCCTTTTCCTCTTGGTAATATTCTAGCCATAAGTGCCTCAAGTTCCTCAAGATCATCATCAGAAGTGTCACTATCATTATTCACACATCTTTCTTTTCCTTTCTTAGTCTTATGAAGATTCAATTGTGATTTGAATGAAAAATCAACATTGTGAGGGGTGAAAATATCAAAAATTGATAACTCAAAAGTAGTAAGTCTACCAACTAGACCTTCTAGAGTTAAGTTGTTACCAGGAGTACATCTCAGTTCTTATATAGAAGAAACTCTAATAACATAAATAGGAAGTAGGATTCTCAATACCTTGCTAATAATAATATCATCATCAATAGTTCCATTAGCTCCTCTAATATAATTCACAACCTCCTTAACTCGGCTACAACATTGAACAATAGTTTCACCTTCTAACATTCTCATTTCATCAAACTTACCTCTCAAGCTTTCAGATAGCTGCCAGTACATTTGTATCACCACCATAGATAGCTACCAGTGTGTCCCACATTTATTTTATAGTAGTACAGTCGTTTATGTCTTGAAATTTAGGATATCTTAGGGCTGATGCAATCTCCAACATTGCTTTATTGTGTTCTTTCATTTCCTTCATCCATTGAGCTGTCAACAGTGTAGGCAAAGTTATGTAGTCATGTTCCACATAGTATTTTTCTGCTTCTCCAATTCTATCTAGGTGTAGCTTCATCAAAATTTTCCATGGAGGGAAGTTCTCTTTGTTTAGCCTTGGTACCTCCGGTCTAGATGTACCAATTGAGCTTTTAAACACTTCAACCAACTCAGATCTACTCAAAAATCCACTCAATCTCTATAGAATTTAATCAGTAACATAAACTTGCAATCCACTGTCCTAAACTAATCAACATGAAGAATATAAAAATATTAACAATACAACACATCAAATAACATTCACACAAGTATAACACCAGGATTTAACGTGGAAACCCAATATGGGAAAAACCACTAGTAACATGCTACCAATCTTTCACTCTTCTAAAGTGATCTCTGTGAGGAGCCAACCCTATTAAAAGTTACAATGCACACTGTTAGGTGTGACAGTGTTAAAGGATTTAGTCACCCTATTAAAACTGAGCCTTGTTAGAGGACTTAGATCATTCCATTAGAATATCACCTTGATTAAAGGATTTACAAAATGAATGTTAGGTCAACCTTGATTAAAGGATTTTTACTGATACAATGGTTAGAAAGTAATAGTAGATTTGATCTAAAACATACAACTCACGTTGCAAATATAGATCCATTTTTTTATCAAATGCTAATTCAATGACTAGCCTCCATTATCATCTCTATCTCTCAGATCTTCTCTGAAATCTGTCAAGAAATCACCACTTCAAAGTTCTATACTACTCTTCTCAGCCTTCTATACCTTCTTCTTAGATTATCCAATCAACTAAATCAACCTCATATACATAACCTACAACTAGGTTAATCTTATACCTCTTTGATTGGGTAGCTTGATCTTTTTCCTCTTAATCATCACCATAGATCTTAGGGTTTGGTCAGATCCAATGAATCCTTCAAACATTTTGTTCTCCTTCTACTTTGTAGATACATCACAAAACTCCTTCTTGAATCCATACATAGAAAAGGTTAAACATATATTAAATTCTCCATGATTATCATCCTTATCTTAAATACACTTTACATATCCCAAGAATTAAACTATGTCGGCTAGGATCTCAATTCTTTCTCAAACTGTAAAATGATGACACTCATTCATCATTTTGTTCTTTCGCTCGGTCATCATAGACAACTCGGTAAGTACTGATGCTTGATTAACACTATATAACTCAACATAAACTGCTTAAACTTAAGTTCCTTAATCTTCTTCTCTTTTTCTTAGTCAAGACTAAGTTTTAGTCTTCCATTCTTTACTTGGTGTAATAGATAAATAACACATTACCTTGCCAATGTGAAAACTAATCAAGTACCCATTACAGTTTCTCATAACTCCACCATTTCACTCGGTGTTCTTGTTATCTCCTCTTTTCAAATCTTCTTCATCAATAAATTGATATGACACTTTACTAGATAGCAACTGTCTTACTAGTTAAGGTTTGACATCAATGACAATATAACAAAATTTTCAATTGCAGCTTCCAACAATCTCCCTGTTTTTCATTGATGGAAAACACCACATGTAAACAACACCACATGCATAGTTACCAAACAATCCAAAAAGTATGTTCTATTAACAAATTTTCATTAATGTCCTTAGCTTCATTTTGATTCACTTCAATGAAAATATCAAATCCCTCTTGGATAGATTTCTCTCTTGCTTATCTCCCTCACAATCTTATCTATGTAACTTAATATCTCCCTCATTGTTCCCCCTCATAGTATTATCTCCATCTTTGACAACAATGCCAAAGTCATTCATCTTCACCATGTAGATATCTCTGTGTCAACTTTCTAAGCTATATGCTCCCTCTATCATATTGCTTATGACATGGCAACATCTTGTGCATTTATCTTCACAGCTTTAGACAATTCCTAAAGTGTGACCTCCTTTGCATCAATTTGTTAGATATTCTAGGTAATACATTTGATGCAATCACTCCATTTTATCTTAGTTAACCTCAGCTAGGGGAATAACCCCTAATTTACCTCTCAGATACTCATGTGCATCCTTAGATAATTCTTTAGTAAATATATTTTCTACATGTTCCTTTGTATTCACATATTCTAATCTTATTTCTTTGTCTTGAACTAGATCTCTCAAGTAATGATACTTCATAGAAATATGCTTGGTCTTAGTGTGCATCACATGATTCTTTAATATATTGATAGAACTAGTGTTATCACAGAAAATAACAAATGGCTGAGTGATTTCTTCCTTCAAACCTTTCAACGATTGCTTGATCCACACTATGTTTGAACAATTAACTGCTGCTATAACATATTCAATTTCTTTTGTAGATTGAGAAATACAATTTTGTTTCTTGATTTTTCAAGAGACTAGTCTCTTTCCTAGAAATAATGCACCACCACTTGTACTTTTTCTATCATCAACATTTTATGCACAATCTGCATCAGTATAAACTTTTAGTTCAAACTTCTCATTCTTCTTATAATACAATCCTTTATATTTAGCTTCAGTAGAAAATAGAGAAATAAAATGTTCCTTTTTACTTTTCCAAGAAATGGCACCTGAACCAACAAAGAAATAATATCCACGAGTAGATTGCCCATCATTGGGATCTCCTCCTAGATCTGAATTAGTAAAACCTTTTAAAATAAAATCAAAATTTGTACCATAAAATAAACCAATATCAATAGTGCCTTTAATATTATTTATAATTCTTTTTGCAACTTTAAAATGGGTTTGTTGAGGTTTAGACATAAATTTAGAAACTAAACCTACACTATAAGCAATATCAGGTCTAGTAAGGGTTAGATAATTAAAACTTACAACTAGTTTTCTATACAAAGTAGCATCAAATAAAGGATTTTTCATATCAATCATTAACTTTGATTCTAATTTACATGGAATAGAAACATGAACAACGTCATTCATCTTAAATATTTCTAAAAGATCATGAGCATATTTTCTTTGAGATATAAAAATACCCATAGGGGTTTGCCAAATTCACATTCCTAAAAATAATGTAAAATCTCTAAAACCAGTCATTTGAAATTTTTGATTAACTTGAAATTTAATATCATAAATTAAAGAATTGGAACTTGAAGTAAGAAACAAATCATTTACATATAGAATGATAATAACAATGTCATATTGACTATGTTTAATATAAATATTAAGGTCATTTTTACTTCTAAGAAAACCATGAGAAATAAAGAATGCATTAATCTTAGAATACCATTCCCTAGCTGATTGTTTTAATCCATAGATAGATTACTTTAATTTGCAAACTAAATGTTTATTACCTTCTTTAATAAAAATAGGAGGTTGAGCCATATAAATTTCCTCATGTAAGTAAACATTAATAAAATCACTTTTAACATCCATTTGGTGAATAGGCCAATTCATTTTATAAGCTAAAGAAAGAACAAGTTTAATAGTAGGCATTTTAGTGATAGTAGAAATTATCTCAGTATAATCTAAACCTTCAATTTGAGAAAAGACTCTAGCAATAAGTCTTTCTTTAAAATTACTAATTTCATTATTCAAATTTAATTTTGTTTTGTATAACCATTTGCATGGAAACAAATTATTACCATGAGGTAAACTAAGTAAATCCTAGAAACAAATCAAATTGTGGTCGATCAAAGGCAGCAACAAAAAAGTGTCATTTTCCCTATCATTTCAAATGGACGGGAGGGTGAGTAGCAACATCGCACGGGCGGGATTAGTAGCAAAGTGAGGAGATAGCATTCATGGCGACATGGGAAGTGTGGAGGAAGGGGAGGTAGAGGGAGACAATGGGGAAGAAGATGGGAACAAAGGGAGTGAATGTTAGAGTAATAGTTCATTTGCCTTCATAATTAAATCACTTCGGTTTAATTATTAATGCTAACTATTATTCTATTCACTTAAGCTTGTCATTTGTAGGTGCATAATAATTAATATGTTTATTAATTATTAAATACACAAACCTAGCTTTCTTCATCTTTAGGGTTTCTCATCTTATATGTCGCTTTTGTAACTATTATATTTACTTTTTTGGGAAATAAGAATTTTTCTCTCACTCCGCTAAGATTTTCCAAACCCTTGCTTCTATTTTTTCTTCCTTGCTTCATTCTTGTAACAGGTTTTCTTGCATGCAGCTGCTTCTGAGATTTGGTATTGTTCTTATTAGTTCTAACATGGTATCAGAGCTTTGTTGCTGCGGCTTGTTCGAGTTCTGTTGAAGCAAGCTCTTTGCATCCCGAGGGTTTGAAGCTGTCAGATCATTTTTTGATTTTGTTTATTGGTTCTGGGGGGTCTCTATTTTTTGGAGCATTTTGGACCAAAACCAACCTCACGGTTGAGTCTGGAAGGCCCAAAAACCCTAGGATTCATATAAAACATGTCCAATTTAGACACCGGAGCGTCTGGAAAATTTTTCGTGGCCTACTAGGGCCGTACAAGCATGATTTTTGATGCAAAAATTAAAAAAATACATCATTTTTAGCAACCGGGGTGCGCCGCCACTGTGCCACCCCGGCACCACCCCGCCGCCACCGCTGCTCGGCCCACCCGCCAGTACGCTAGCAACCGGCAGAGCTTCCAACGCCTCCTAGCCCTCTGCCACCGCCCAGGAGCGGCTACCACCGGCGGTAGCCACCGGCCTATCAGGGCTGATGTCAGCTGCCGAATTTTTTTTCTGGTAAACATTTCAAATTTTTCGGTGGTCGAAAAAAAAATTCTGGCGAACCTTCTGACGGCCATCAATTTTTTGCTTGAGGACAGTGACGGGTGTTTGAACGTTAAATTTTTTTTCGTATCTATGTTTTTCCAGAGAGTCATCTTTCGAAGTGGCACTTGGTTTTTTGGCCATATCTTGGGCATACGGTGTCCATTTTTGAAAAAAAAATATCTTCGAAAAGGTGTTTCCAAGCTGGACACAATGATGCTAGTCTTGTTTGCTGATTTAGTCATTTGAGATCCTATTTTTGGTGTTGAAGTAGAGGCTTCATTTTCCTCCCTCTCTGCATCCAGTGTTCAGGTTTTTTTCTAATTTTTTCATGCTTTCAGTAATTGATTCTTTGTTGTACGGGGGTTAGAATCATACATTGTGGGGGGTTCTTTTTCTTTCTGTCATTTACTTTCAGAAAATGACCCTTCTACTTTTGTCTTTTTCTTCTCTCAATGTTAGACCCCTGTGTGGCCTGGCTGACACCGCACAATTACCACACCTGGAAAGCACACATGACCAGGCTA
Organism: Thuja plicata; assembly: GCA_018584345.1. Lineage (NCBI taxonomy): Eukaryota > Viridiplantae > Streptophyta > Pinopsida > Cupressales > Cupressaceae > Thuja > Thuja plicata. The sequence goes on along the minus strand of MU223540.1, from coordinate 2,499,900 downwards.
CTCATGTCACGTGGCTTATGGTCATGCCTAGACAAAAATCAACCTATCCTACAACATCCATTTGAGATCCTTCAACACAGGAATAAGATGGATGAAGCCATGGGCTTGATTGCACTAAATATTTCTGACAGTCTCCTCTTTCACCTGGATGGTTTGACCACTCCTAGGGCCATTTGGGGCAAGTTTTCATATTTGTTTGGCACTGTGAATGAGTTTCAGGCACTACAGCTTGATGCAGAGTTGACTACTTTGACACCTACTAGCTTTCCCACCATTGAGGACTTCTTGATGAAGTTCAAGTCTCTGCACTCAGTTTTGCAGGGATGTGGGAAAACCAAGACAGATGATGAGTGTATCTTCTTGATACTCTCAAAGTTGCAAGGATAGTATCAGATATTCTCTTCCACTTTCTACTCCACCATGGATGCTTTGGGTGCTAGACACACCATGCCTTCTTTTGAGACATTCTGTGATCGGTTGACACAGGTACAGGCAAAGATCCAATAGATAGATGCTTCTGGCTCTTCTAGTCAAGCATTGGTTGCTCAGTCTTCATAGGGGAAACCAAAACAGAAAGGCAAACTGAAGAAAGATTCTATAGGCAATGATTCTTCCTCCAAACCTGCACAGAAAAATGATTTAAAACCTCCAGCTAACCCTTCCAAGGGAAAATATTCTTCAAAGTCTACTGAGTCTACCTCCAAGACTAAGAAGAAATCAGTTGAGACCTGTAGCTTTTGTGGCAAGGATGGACAACCCATTTCTAGGTGTTGGAAATGTTTGGAGGCTTTAGAGGAAGCCATGTAGGAGCATCACATTTTAGCTCCTCAGTCAACATCCTCCCCTGCAGGGAAAGGTCATGCTCTTACTGCATGAGCTATGACTTCTAGGCCCACCTGGATTCTTGATTCTGGTGCTTCTCACCACATGATTCACACTCAATAGTTGGTCACCTCACTTGCTCCTTGTGCTACTTCATAGATTGCTATTGGGAACTCATCTCATATTTCTATTTTGGGTTCTGGTTCTATTGCATTAGTTGGGGGTTCTCTTCAGGATGTTCTTTATGTCCTAGACATTTTGATGAACCTTCCATCTATCTATCAGATTTTCCACTCTGGCTCTGGTAAGATAGTTGAGTTCTCACCACATGATATGGTTATTCAGGACTTACATGATTCTGATATGATTGTGGCTACTGGGAGTGTTAACACTACATCACGACTATATATATTTGATGGATTTGAGTCTTCTGCTAGCACAGGTTCCTATCTTATAGCACATGCAGATTTAGTGAGCAGACTTTGGCATGAGTGTTTGGGCCATGTCAATTACATATATCTTTAGCAGATGAGCACACAGGCACTTGTTCTTGGGCTTCCATAGATTACTTACACTGATGGGGTTTGTCAGGGTTGTGTCTTTGGCAAACAACATAGGGATCCTTTTCCTTAGGGATGAGCTACTCGTGCTTTGGCACCATTGGAGTTTATTCATAGTGACCTCATGTCATTTCCTACTCCTTTTTCTTGTGCCAGATATGTGCTTACTTTCATTGGTGACTTCTCCAGGCACACATGGGTGTATATTTTGAAGTACAAGTTTGATTTCTTTGATTCATTTTGAGTCTTTAAGACATTTGTGGAGAAGCATTCTGGTCTTTCTATTCACCGGATACACATAGATAATGGGGGGGAGTATGTGAACCAAGCTTTCAGGGATTTTTGCTCTGAACATGGTCTTCAGCATCAATTTTCAGTGCCCTACACCCCTCAATAGAATGGTGTGGTAGAGAGAAAGAACATAACACTTCGGGAGATGGCTAATTGTATGATACAGTCCAGGTCCATGGATTCATCTTTTTGGGCAGAGGCAATCAATTGTGCCAACTATATTTAGAATTGGATGCCTCACAAGGTAGTTTGACATATGACTCCTAAGGAGGCTTGGTCTCATGTCATGCCTGATGTATCTTCATTCTGATTTTTTGGTAGTGAAGCATGGGCATTTGTGCCTGACGCTCAGAGGAGGGCAATGGAGTGGAAGAGCTGACACCTCATTTTTTTTGGCTACTATGAGGATGTTAAGGCATATAGGTTATTTGACCCTGATTCCAGAGAGGTCCTATTTTGACGGGATGTCCAGTTTGATGAGCACCTTCCTGCAGTAGATACCCCACTTCCAGAGTCTACTTCACTTACCACTACTCCCTCATCTCTTCCAACTTTGTTTCAAGATGATGAGGATGATGATCTTGGTGATCCCCATTTACCTCCACCACAAGATCCTCCACAAATGCCTAGATGGGCTCATGTTACAGTTGATGTTGCAGGATCTCTGGCTAGTGACCCTTCCACCTCCCATCACACCCCGTCTCATATTGCAGGTTCCAGTATTCTAAGTCATGCTATTTGTGGTGACCCTCAGACATTTGGGGCAGTGACAGGACATACTAAGTGGGACAGTGCTATGGATGAGGAGTATTCTTTTTTGATGAAGAATCATACTTGGTATCTTTGTTCTCTTCCTAAGGGAAGAAAGTTAGTGCAATGCAAGTGGTTGTATCATACTAAGTTTGCTACTGATGGTTCTATTGATAAGTACAAGGCACGTCTTGTTGTGAAGGGGTTTTCACAGGTTGAGGGTATTGATTACACTGAGACATTTGCCTCTGTTGCCAAGATGAACTCTATTCATCTTGTCTTATCCCTCGCAGCTTCTCAGGGATGGCCCATTTTTCAGATGGATGTGAAGAGTGCTTTCTTGCACGGTGATCTTAGTGAGGAGATTTACATGGAGCAGCCTTAGGGATTTGTGTAGGATTCCTCCTTGGTTTTTATACTTTGGCATTCTTTGTATGGTCTCAAATAGGACCCTCAGGCTTGGTATGAGAACATGTACTCCTTTCTACTTTCTACAGGATTCACATGCTATCATTCTGATCCTATAGTCTACATTCAGCATCTTGAGGATGAGGTTTTGATCCTTGTTCTATATGCTGATGATCTTCTCATCACAGGTAGCTCATCTTCTATGATTTAGGATGTTTAGCGTGCATTGATGGAGCAGTTTGAGATGACAGACCTTGGTCTATTACACTTCTTTCTGGGTCTGCAGATTGTTCAGTCCCCTGCTGGGATCTTTGTTTACCAGTAGAAGTATGCTCTTGACATGCTTCGGTGCTTTGATATGCTTGATTTCAAGCCTTCTCCCACACCTTTTTAGTCAGGTGTTACTTTGTCTACCTCTTGCACTTCACCTTCAGTGGATCCTACCTTGTATCAACATTTGGTTGGCAATTTGTTGTACCTAACACACACTCATCCTGATCTCTCCTTTGCAGTTGGTCTCATCTCTTAGTTCTCTCAGGATCCTCATGAGAGTCATTGGCAAGCTGCCAAGTGTATTTTGAGATACATTCAGGGCACACTTCTGTATGGCCTCCATTACACATTAGGGGTTCCTCACATTGTTGGCTACACTGACTCAGATTGGGCTGGTGATGTTGATGATCGGAAGTCTACTTCTGGCTTTGTCTTTTTCCTTGGCTCTGGTCCTATCACATGGTCGTGCAAGAAGTAGAATGCTTGTGCACTTTCATCTATAGAGGTTGAGTACAAAGCGGCAGTGCATGCTAGTCAGGAGATTTTATGGCTTCAGCAGTTGATGACTGAGTTTGGTTTTCCTCCTGATCGTCCCACTATTTTATGGTGTGATAATTAGAGTTCTATTCACATTTCCTGCAATCTGATGGAGCATTAGTGCACTAAACACATTGAGCTTCATATGCATTTCATCTGTCAGCAGATTCAGGATGGTGTTCTCACTTTGGAGTACATTCCCACTGACGCGCAGGTTGCTGACATCTTCACCAAACCCTTTGCATCTCCGTGCTATCTTCAGTTGCGTTCTATGCTTGGGGTGATGGAAGTTTTCCTTGGGGGTCTTGTTGAGGCCTTCCTTCCTTCATATTTTTTTTAGCATGTCGTTGTATCTCTTTTTGGGGTAGATTTTTTCCCACTGGGTTTTCTCTATTTCCCCGGTTTATAGAGATATCTTTGTAGTTGGGTACCTGATCAGGCCTTGTTGCTGGGACCCATTTCTTTTTCTTTCATAGCTGTGCTAGGTTAGTTTTATCTTGAGCTTTGCTTAAGGGGGAGTGTTAGAGTAATAGTTCATTTGCCTTCATAATTAAATCACTTCATTTTAATTATTAATGCTAACTATTATTCTATTCACTTAAGCTTGTCATTTGTAGGTGCATAATAATTAATATGTTTATTAATTATTAAATGCACAAACCTAGCTTTCTCTGGCTTTAGGGTTTCTCAC
>MU223540.1:2452586-2495518 GCA_018584345.1 Thuja plicata | reverse complement strand
ATTCACTTAAGCTTGTCATTTGTAGGTGCATAATAATTAATATGTTTATTAATTATTAAATGCACAAACCTAGCTTTCTCTGGCTTTAGGGTTTCTCACCTTATATGCCACTTTTGTAATTATTGTATTTAATTTTTGGGAAATAAGAATTTTTCTCTCACTCCGCTGAGATTTTCCAAACCCTTGCTTCGTTCTTGTAACAGGTTTTCTTGCATGCAGCTGCTTCTGGGATTCGGTACTATTCTTATTAGTTCCAAAAGTGAAGAAGACAGGACTGAAGGTAGTGAATCCTTCCGTAGGATTTCGAACCATGTCTACAAAGCCAATGATGGGATTAGACCCCTTTCTTTATTTGAGGAGATGTTGAGATTGGTGTTTATAATGCAGGAAGGTTTTCCTTTGGGGTCTTTGGCTTTGGGGAGAGAAGGCTTTACCTGCATGTGATCTTCTTGTCATTCTTTTCCTTGGCTGTTGGAATTAATGGGAAGTGTGTACTAAGAGGGGAGGGGTGAATCAGTACCTCTAAAAATTTTGTATCCTTTAATCAATTAACCTTTGTGTAATCAATTGTTTATCCAACCATCTGATCTATACTATCTTGATGCAAGATATATCAATTCATAAACTTAACATACATGTGAACATTCATAGAAACATTCATGAAAGTAATTTCCACATAACACAAGATATGATATCAAAGAAAACTACTATTAGGAAGTAGAAACTATGGTGGGGATGGCACCCACAAAATCTTCACTAGCTGCAGATTGGAAGGGGCCAGTTACGGCTTACAATTTGATCACTTCTGATGATCTAACCGAATAAGAGTATCTGTGGAGACTTGTTAAAGTCTACTCGGTTAAGAGCTTTAGCAAAACTGTTGAGTGTGCACTTGGTTAAGAGATTTATAGTTGGACTGTTAAATCCACCTTCCTTGAAAGGATGTTTACACTTTGCTTCACTTGTTAGAATGATAGAAAATTACAATTTGACCTGGTATATGCAATCTCCTATTGCTGATACAGTTCTATTTTTTTTTACATAAATAAGATTATCACCTAATGTGATTGAATAATACATCTAATTCTTGGTAGCCTCTATTCTTGGTTCTTGCTAAACAAATTCACCTTTGTCCATTCTGGTTCTTGAAAATTTCAATCTGATCCATAGATTTTCTCATATGATTCATTCATCCTCTCTTCTATATTCACACATATATAATGAATGATTGCATCATCTATTTCTTAGATGGATTGACATCATCAAGTTTCACAAAAAACAATGTTAACTCTAAGATCATGCTTACAACTTTTACCTTGATCTCCTAGTCTATGTGTTTTAAATCAATTAGACTGATTAAAGAACTTACATTCATGTTTCTTTTCCCTAAAGAAATGGTTTTAAAAACAAATAAAGATTTAGTAAATAGAGTAAGAATATTTTATCTGACATGGAAGTCAGATCCACTTTTTGCAGGCTGCAACTAACTTTCAGTTTCTGATGGCCGGTTATGCTTTGAAATTAGTTGACTGTCTTTTGGGTTCCTTGGTTGAACTGTTCTCTCAGTTTTATCTTTGACCTGTATGTCGAGTTCCTCTTTATCCTTATGACTTTGCATTTTTGGTGTACACACAAAATTATGTCATCAGTTTTCTTTGTACTTAGCCATTTTTGGTGATCTCTTGTATCTTCATTTTCAGTTTTCTCTTTGTCCTATATGTCGGTGTATGCTTACTAAAAGTGTTGTGTGCATACTAATGGAAAATTAATTTCATCATTGGCTTCTTTTTTTGAGCAGTTCTCTTGATGGAAGAGGATACACTTTTGGTGTGGAAGAGATGCCCTGGGATAGAAGTGTTGTACTGATTGGATGTGGTTTGTTCCTCTTGTGGCAGATGCTAAGAGGAAAAACTATATATGGGTTGGGTTTATCTCTTTCAGTTTTTTTGAGATGGTCTTGACTATTTTTGTCCATCCCCTACTCTTGGATGCCTTTTCTTGCAGGGATGGTTCTTTTTTTGGCCCTTTTTCCTCTGAGCTGTACTCCTATTGAGGTAGAGTATACCCTTATTGAGGTGGGGTTCCTTCCTGTGGCTTCCTGGTGGAGGGGTCTTTCTCTACTTCTATTTTCTTCTCTCTTACTTCCTATTAAGGTGGAAGATTCTATTGAGGTGAAGGCTCAACCTATAGAGGTGGTCTACGATTGCTGCATGGAGGTTAATTGGGGCTGCATGGGGTCTCCTCTTTCATCTAGTTAAAATATGGAAAGATGGAAAAGTTTGGGGGTCAGCCCTTTGGCTTTTATGGAAGATTGGGTTGAGGTGCTAGTTTAGGGTTGGTGCTGGTTGCTAGCAGGAGCTTGTAGATAGATGTTGATAGTTTTCAAGGGCCCATCCTGAATGCTGGGTGTTTTCTATTAAGGTTAAAGGAAGGTTTTGGGGCGATGTTTCCCTATGGTCTTGGTCTTGTGGGTTCTAGGTTCCATGTCAAAACCCTAGATTTTTGTTTGGGGAGTGTCAAAACTCTAGAAAACTCAATGGTGTAAGGCTTAGGCCTTTCTTCTGGGTAGCAGGGGTTCTAGTGGTTTATCTTTTTTCTACTAATTGCTTATATGTTTAAGGCTGCTAGTTTAAATTGTATACTCTTTAGAAATGTTTTGACTTAGCTGGGTTTCAGATTCCCACCAAAATCTATCTGTAAATGGTTTTCGGGCCCCTTCAAAACCCGTTGTTACCTTAATAAAAAACTAACTAAATCCCAAGTGTTATTAGAAATAAAAGTATCATATTCTTCTCTTATATCTTTTTGCCAATGAGCTTGTATTTTAAAGTGTTAAAATGTTTTTGGATCAGTAGTATTCATAATAGATGACATCAAAGCATAATTTCAATAATTAAATCTCTTGGGTTTAACTCCACCCATTATTTCCCCGGGAAGTCCCAGTGTCTCACCCTTTAAAAGTGTTTATCTTTGGGACTGTTGCTAGCTAGCCTATCTTCTAGGTATCATATTCTTCTCTTATATCTTTTTGCCAATGAGCTTGTATTTTAAAGTGTTAAAATGTTTCTGGATCAGTAGTATTCATAATAGATGACATCAAAGCATAATTTCAATAATTAAATCTCCTGGGTTTAACTCCACCCATTATTTCCCTGGGAAGTCCCAGTGTTGCACCCTTTAAAAGTGTTTATCTTTGGGACTGTTGCTAGCTAGCCTATCTGCTGGCTTTTTTTGTCGCCTGTCTTTAATTGGTGCCTCGGCACAGTTGTTGCTATACTTTATTTGAATATTTTTTTAACTTTGTTTAAAGGTTTTGGGTACTTGTAAAACCTGTTTTTACTTAATCAAAACTCCACCCATTCTAGTAATGTAGTCATCACTTTTATAAAGTAAAATTTTAAACCAATAAGTTGCCTCTTAGAAGTAATGGTCTCATCACTAGAAGAAGAATCATGAAGAGTAGAGTTAGTATTATCATCATCACTATTACTAGAAGGTATAGAAATAGATTCATTAGGCATAGGGCTTAGAGAAGGAGGTTTTTCCTCCATAACCACAACTTTACTTCCACTAAATTCAACGTCTTGAACTTTAGAGAAATCATGAACTCCATTTTCAACAATACAAACATCTCTTGCAACTTGAAATTTTTTATTAGAAGGATTATAAACTCTATATCCTATAGCGTGTTCATCATACCCAACAAATATATAAGGTGAAGGTTTAGCATCTAATTTGTACCTCTTTTGTTTAGGTGTGTGAGCATAATCAATTGAACCAAAATCCTTAAATTTGCCAAATTGGGCTTCCTACCAGACCAAGATTCTTTAGGAGTTTTATCCTTTAAAGCTTTACTAGGAGTCTTATTAATGAGGTAGGTAGCATAAGACATAGCTTCAGCCCAAAACGTATAATCCATATTCTTAGAATGCAATAAACATCTATCCATATCTACAAAAGTTCTCTGCTTCCTTTCTACCACACCATTTTACTGTGGTGTATAAGGAATGGTAAGCACATGTTTTAAGACAAAAGATTTCAAGTATTAATGAAAATAATTATTAACATATTCCTTCCCATTGTGAGTTCTAATAATATATAAAGAAATTGATCTTTACTATGCAAGAAATAGATCCAAGTCCTACGTGAGAAATCATCAACAAAAGTAAGTTCATACCTTGAGCCTTAGATGGAGTTATTCTCCATGGGTCCCAATAGGTCACTATAAATGAGGTGCACCTTATTATGTGCCCTCCAAGATTTACCATGTGGAAATGGTTCCCTATGAATCTTACCACTCATGCAACCGGTGCATATAATTTTGGAAGGAATAATATTAGGCAATCTATCAACCATATTTTATTTTTTGCATGTTCATTATGTGTGTGTGAATATTGTACCTACAAGTTGCAACACAACACTTCATATGTAATTGCATCAATGGTTAGAAATATGAAAATCAATTTAAAATAATAAGGAAACCATGGAAATCGACATATTGCTTCGTATCTAAGAAGAGTATGATTTAAGCTATAATTTACCTCAGATTATGCATTAAATGAGTGACACATTCAGTCCTAGAATGGAAGATTCAATTGAGAAATGAAGCTAATTATCATGTAATTCATGCTTAGAATGATTCAAAGATTAAATTGAAGCACAAATGAAGATTATCTAATTAGCTATGTGGGATTATGAAACAAAATGGCAGCATAAGGATGTAATTAAAATTCTAAGAATTGGGGCCAATTGTGCTCAAAATTCAATCCTTTTATTGAATAATTTGAGGAATGAGTGGTTGAGATCAACTTGTGAGGAGAGGTGAGGATTTAATCTTTGGTGATCCATGTGAATGAACTCTCATTGGTTCTTGGATTGACTTTCCATGTGCAAGTGATGAGTTCTGATTAGAGAATTTATTTAATTCCTTTTAATTAATTACTTTAGCCAAGGATTTAATTAGGTTGATTTGATTAAAATAGGTCAAGGTAATTAATGTGAGTTAGTGATTAAATCACTTTTATTTAGGATATTAAATTGTTTTTGATGAATTATGCCAATAATCAAATAGTTGGATTGGCATAATTAGGGGTATGATGACATTTAGGGAAAATAGGGTCTCTAGTTAGAGTAGACCAAATTAGGGTGGTTACATTTGCCCCTCTTTGAATTGATGTGTGAGCAACACATTGATTCAAAGAATTTTTGATGTTGACTTCAAAATTTTTCATAATTTTGTACTTTATTGAATGAAATATAGCTGATGAGATCAGTCTCAAACTTGATTGAACTAAGATTGATAGTATCAACTTTGAACTTAATTGAACAAAGGTCTACTAAACAAAGATGGTAAATCAATTCATTTTCACTTTCATTCTTGCTAAATATTGAGCTTTTCAAAGAAGATGGTGGTCCCCATGGAGAGACATTGATTTGAGCTAGCACGTCATCATGAGTGCCTGACCCACTATGCATAGCCAGTGAGTACATCAAAAGCTACCTTTTTGTGCTTTCTTTTTTTTTTTTGTCTCTTTTTGCAGTAGTTATAGGAAATTTAGTTCTGAGTTGCATCCAAGGTTCTGAATTGCATCCTATCAATCCCCCATCGCATCTAGTAAACATGTAAATTTATGGATCACATCCCATAAAAATAGGGTCACTTCCCGTAGGGTGTGAGAGTATCATTTTTAGTATATTTTTGTCCATCCTTTGAAGTTCATTGCAGTCTCATCTAGAAACCTGCATCGCATCCTATAAAAATAGGACCGCTTCTCAATGTCCTCATCTCATCCTATCAAATTGGGATCACAGATGAGATGCAAGCTTGCATCCAGGAAAAATAGAGACATTTTCCATAGAAAGTGTTATTTTTCCAATTTTGACTGTTTTCTCCTTTTTGAAGGAAAAAGACTTAGCTGTTAGATTTTTTGTATAGTTGAGTTAGCTAGGATATTGATGTAATTCTATATTTTGTATTTGACAGACTAATTTCCCTATTGTATCATTTTGAGGACCTCAACCTACACGATTCCTTGCACTATCTCGCTCCTTGATTGATGTGGAGCTACATATTATTGGACGTCTTTATTTATATTCTTTGATAGATTTACCTGATATTAGGGTAAATCAAGGGTTGTTGACTGCTCTTGCCGAGATATGGAACTTAGAGAACAAAACCTTCCATCTCTTGACTAGTGAGATGACGGTGACCTTGGAGGATGTGTGGCGTATCTTGTGCATTCCTGTGATGGGACGTGAGGTGCGGTTTGAGTCACGGTCTACTGTAGTGATTGTAGCTGCATGAAGATTCTTTGTAGATCCATCCATAGTACAAAGATACCTGACTTTGGATTATATGATTGATCATTATGAGTGGTTACCCATTTTTCTTGCTATTTTGATAGGAGGTATCCTGATTCTAGACCATGGACAACATGGTTTTATGTGCAGTTCGGTGGATACATTGCAGAAAATGATTGCCTCCACAAGTAGATTTGTCTGGGGTAGTTTCATATTGGCACATATTTATAGAGAGCTCCATGATATTGTTTATGATTATTCATGGAGTGTGATTGTTGGGATTCTGATTTTAAAGATCTGGGCTTGGGAGCACATCCCAATGACACAACCAATAGTAGATAGGAAGAGAGCACTAGAGGAGCCTTATGTATACATGTATTTAGTTTATATCCAACAACCACATCTGGGTAAGCTATAATATTGGTGGCGAGTCCTTGATGAAGTCACAATGGTTGAGTGGAGTCAATATCTGGATTGTGAGGAGTGGATCTGTGATAGGCGACATATGCCATATTTCTTTCAGAGGAGGTACCTGATAGGCCAGACACGATACATTATTGGAAGATTCATTTTCACACATGTCCTCAGAAAATATGGTCAAATACAGGGCATGTCTCAGGATCTTACTACATATGCATGTATTCATGATGAGGAGGCACAGTGGGGTGCCCATCTATCTTATGAGATTGCACAGTTAGAGTTTAGTCAGATGGTGGCAATAGGGTGGTCCTATCATGTAGATATTACCCATGCTAGGTGCACTAATGTTTATCTTTCTCATCTTCTACAGTATCCATTTCCTCACTGTATGGTGCCTGATGAGATAGCACCTTGCATTGAGTATGCTTTAGATTATGATCTTGCTGATGATGGAACAATGAGAGCTAGAGGTAGAGGAGACAAAGGTGGTAGTGGTAGAGATGGCAGGGGCCTTCCTACAGATATAGGTCAAAGACATGGTCATGATGATAGAGGTGATGATGGGGATGAAAGGGGTCATGGTGGTTTTGGGGCAGAGGGCAAATGCACTCGGTTCAAGTTCATACATCCATGCATGGATCTAGGTTCTTTACTTATGAGATAGTAGCATGAGAAACAAATACCTAGTGGGGGAGGTGGACCTCCAGAATAGGATCCTCTGAGAGATATAGGAAGAGATACATATAGGGATGGAGATCTACTCTCACAGTGCTAGAGAGAGAGCATCTCAGGGCTTGAATTACTTCGAATTACTACTTTGGAGACACTAGTGGAAGATAGGGATAGGAAGCTTGATGTCATGATATCAGAGAGAGATATTCAGGCACATACAACTACACATTAGGGTCATAGAGATGCTTATTATTTTTCCTTGTATTGTGCTTCAATGCCAAAACCACAGAGAGCACCCTTGTATTCCATTATAACTCAACAGTCAAAGGGAGCTCTGCCTCCACCAGCTCCTCATCTATGAGAAGATTCCCCACCTCATCCTCCTGATTTGGGAGAGGGTCAAAGTCAGACATGACTCTTTTGATTATATCTGAGATTTTTGTATATTGATCCTTCTGTGATCATCCTTATACTGCAGAGATTTGACACATTTGTATATGTTTTATCATGATCTCTCTGATACTGTTGTAGACATTTTCACATTTTTTATCTGATAGTCATTGATATATATATCTAAGATAGCTTCTTCTGATTATGATATGGTCATTGGTTCTCTTTTTTATGTATATGATAGATGATTAGATTGATTCACACTTGATGATGTACTTGGTCTTTATGATGATTTAGAATAGATTTATGTGATGACATCATTTATGCTCTTTGATTATTACTAATATATAGATGTCTGTTGATGATTCTAGATGGATACGAAAATGTATGTTTTGGGATTTTCAAATATATGTATGGATGCACTTAGGATGTAAAAAAATGCAACACTTGAATGCTTTGTTTTTTGTATTTTCTCTTTTCCCATTATGAATGCAAAATGAATGCAATGGATATGCAATGACATGAATATATCAATAATATAGATTTAGTAGTCAAACTTGGATTTTGAATGAAACAAGAAATCATCTTGGGCTCAAGTCCTTATGTTGTTTAAATGAATCATGCAATCTTAAGTGCAAGTAAATGCAAACTTCTAGGACTATCACTGATCTTTTTACATTTTAGCATTTTATCATCATAGGGAATTTGTGCAACGGACATCAATGGATAGTACAACTATCACTAATACCTAGAAAGTATCATGAAAGTATGAAGACTATTTTTTTATTGGATGCAATGTCAAAAATAAACCTAATCATCAAGGCATAGAGTCCAAGATGACATGTGAGTTATATCCTTTTTCTTTAAGAATCATCTTCTGTTCCTGTCCAATATAGGATATGTAACCCAAAATGACCTCCAATATTCATATCCTTGGGTACATAAAGCATCATACACCTTACTTATAATTTGATTAGAAAAAGAGAAGGAAATTGGTTCAACCTCACGTAGTTTACACATAAAAAGGATTAAGATATATGTGGCTATTCACTGATGTTGGAAGCTCTTACCATAAACATCCAAATTAGGTGAAATTTATAGAATCATTGAAACAATCAGCATATGAAGCAAACCAAGAAAAATTATGGTCCCTATCCTTGCAACTCTTTGTCTGTTAATAGATGTCATGGAGTAACTCAGAAGTCATAACAAGCAACAATTGATAATTAGACAAAGGAAATTCATAGCTGTTTACATGCCCCTAGTTTAAAACATCATCGGAACATAAAAAGATTCATAATTAAACTAAGATCAGTTGATATGTGCTTATGTGGTGTTGACGACCACCGTTAATTTATTTTTCAATCACAATAGAGAAATTATCAATTGTAACTTGGAATTAAGAAATGTATATTTATGTCTGATTGAGTGAGATAAGAATTATTAGAAATTTCAATCCAATGTAGTGTTGAGAAACACTATTTGACTAAAGTGTTGAGAAACACTAGTATGGTGGCAGTTATAGGTAGGTGGTGTTCAAGTAACACACTTGTTTGTGATAGTGATGTTTTGATGCAAGTATTAATAAATACTATTTGTAGTGGAAAACCTTCCTAGACAAGGACCTAGGATGACCTAGAAACCAACAACTGCTGACCGAATCATGCCAGCAGAGATGCCCCCAGTGCAGAATGAATATCCCTAAGATGTAAATACAGACAAATCCCAGGAATGGATAGGACATTCATGAGGAATTTAGATTCAAATGATAGCAAAGATGTGATCGTGAAGGATTAGTCTTAGTAGTGCATTGATAGAAGGAGCACAAAGTACAAGTGACGCATGTTTCCCAAGTATTAACCACTTGACAAGTTTTTATTTTTCCTACCAAGATGCTTGTTTTCTAGGTTTCGCCAAGGCACTTTTCTATTTTTCAATTTTTTTGTACTTTTTCTATTTTTCTCTTTTTTTGTTAGTATCGAGGTGCCTGTTTGCCAAGTTTTCACCAAGAATACCTTTTTTAAGACTTTTTCCATTATTTTTTATTTTCTCTTTTCCACTATTTTTGGCTTTCTTCAGGATCAATTTTTTATTTTTTGGTATTTTCTAAGAATCAATTTCACTGTACAAGCCATTCGGCGAGATGTCAAGCGTAGAACCACTTCAAGTGTAGGGTATTGATAGGATCAGGAAGGAAACCTCCCTTAGGTGTAGCTAATTGATAAGCTCCTATCCCAAAAAAATTTGTGATAACAAAAGGTCCAATCCTGTTGGGTTCAAACTTTCCCTTTTTTTCTCTGTTTGGTTGATTCTTAGGATTCTCTCTTAGAACGAGATCCCCCACTTAAAATTATCGTGGATTTAATTTTTTGTTGTACCCTTTGGAAATCATTTTTGGTATACTTTGAGGTGATCGAATGTTTTTTGGGTGTGCTCATCCAGTAGTTATAGTGCTTCAACCCTATCAATGTGGTATTGTTTGTCTGTGACTAGACCTTGGAGAGGTACTCACAAAGAAGGAATTTCTACTTCAATTTGTAGCACTGCTTCTGTGCCATAGACTAGAGAAGATGGTGTAGCTCTTTTTGGTGTTTGGATACTTGTCCTATAGGCCCATAGTGTTGGATTTAATTGCAAATGTCAGTCTCTACCAAACTTACTCATAGTTCTATGTAGGATTTTCAAAATGTTGTTATTTGAAGCCTCAGCTTGTCCATTACCTTGAGGATAATAGATTGAAGAACAATTTTGAGTGATGTGAAACTGTGTATAAAGGTCTTTGATATATTGGTTTTTGAAACATCCCACATTATCTATTACAATAGATGAGGGTATCCCATACCTACAAATGATGTAGTTCAAGATGAATAAAGCAACCTATTTTCTAGTGGCTTTGATCAGTGATACTACTTCAACCTACTTTGTGAAATAATCAGTGGTCATTATAATGTATTTGTGTCCACTTGAAGAATTAGGATAATTTTTTCAAACAAGATCAAAAGCCCATTGCTAGAATGGCTAATGTTTTATGAATGGTATGAGTTCTCTGGTTGGAGGATGGATAAGGTTTCCATGTGTTTGACATTTTTGACATATTTTAGCAAATTTCACTGCATCTTTTTCCATTGTAGGCCAATAGTATCCAACTCTTAAAAATTTCTTAGCCAATGAAAATCCATTTGAGTTTGATCCACATACACCTTCATGGACCTCTTTTAATTCATGGTCAGACTCTTGTTGTTCTAAACACCTAAGTAGCATTCTGTCAAGACCTTGTCTATATAAGCTAGTAGTAATGAGAACATAACGTGATACTGTCCTAATTAAGGCTCATTTTTTTATATTTTGGGATAGCCCATTAGGTAAGGTTTGATATGTAAGATAGGAAGTTATTTTAGCATATTGGGATTGGTCTTGGGCATTTAAGGCACAAATAACTTTGGATCTGGGTGTATTAAAGGCAGGAAAGGATAATTCTTCCACCAAGAAGTCATAGCAGAATTGGTGTTCCTCTAGTTGTAACATAAATGCTAGTTTTTCCATAACATCTACAAATTTGTTTTCTATTCTTGGAATTTGTTGAAATGTAATGAAAACAAAGTACTTTTTCAGCTCTTCTACCATTTTTTGTAAGGCATTAGCTTCTCATCTTTTGTTTTATAGTCTCCATTTACTTGGTTGATAATGAGTTTAGAGTCACCATATACATGT
Source organism: Thuja plicata (assembly GCA_018584345.1). NCBI lineage: Eukaryota > Viridiplantae > Streptophyta > Pinopsida > Cupressales > Cupressaceae > Thuja > Thuja plicata. The sequence continues at coordinate 2,484,025 of MU223540.1, read as the reverse complement.
AACTCAATGATTTTCTATTCAATAGGTAGCTTGATCCCATTTACCAATGATTCATATTCTAAGATGTTGTTGGTGCATGGAAACATTAGTTTATACACCTTAGGTATCTTGTAGCCTTGAGGAGTGATAAACAATATCCCTTCTCTAGATCCTTATTGTGTGAAAGAACCTCAAAGTACATCTTAAAAGGATATTCTATTAAGTACATGATCGTCTCATTTGGAGATTCTATGATCAAAGGTGTTGTATCTTGCAATGGTGAATCAACTAGTTGATCAGCTAGCACTTGTCCTTTAATATCCCCTCTGTCTACATACTCAATATCAAATTCATTGAGTATTAAGACGAATTTTTCTATTCTTCTTATCAATGATGTTTTACTCAAGAGGTATTTAAGAGGGTCAATCTTTGTGATACATTTGACTGTATGTGAATGCATGTAGTGTCTCAACTTTTGGGATACAAAAAAAAATTCCAAGAAAGGCTTTTCAATGATACTATAGTTGAGCTCATAAGACAACAAGGTCCTAGTGATATAATAAATCACCCTTTCCTTCTTGTTTTCATCCTCTTGGGCTAGCAATACTCCAAGCGATGTAGCCATATCTAAAATATAGAGTAGCAATAATTTCTCATGAATAGGCACCATGAGGATAGGAGGATAAGCCAGATAGTCCTTTAATTCTTTGCAATTATTTTCACAATGTTCATCCCATTTGAAAGTGACTCCTTTATGTAACAATTTTGTGAAAGGTTGCACTCTATCTACTAATTGAGACATGAATCTTTTGATAGACTGAAGTCTTCCTTGAAGCATCCTCATTAACTGATATTTAGAGGAGGTGACATTTCCATTATCGCTTTTACCTTTTCAGGGTCCACATCAATTCCTTTGGCTGATATAATAAATCCTAAGATCTTCCCTGATTGGACTTCAAATGCACAGTTTTTGGGATTGAGCCTGAGTTGAAATTGTTCCATCTGATCTAGTATCTTCCTCAAGTCTTCAATGTGAGTTGTTCTTATCTTTGACTTGGATAATGTATCATCCACATAGTCCTCCATGTTCTTGTGTATCATGACATGGAAGATTGTTGTCATTTCTCATTGATACGTAGCTCTATCATTCTTTAGCCCAAATGGCATGACGTTCCAAAAACATGTTCCCCATGCGCATGTAAATGATGTATTTTCCTAGTTTTCAGGAGAAATATTTATTTTCTTATATCCTAAAAATCCATCCATGAGTGAATAAATCACATATCCTGTTGTGAGGTCTATGATCATATCAATATTTGGTAGTGGAAAATCATCTTTAGGATAAGATTTGTTTAAGTTCCTAAAGTCTATGCAAATCCTGATAGACTTATCTATTTTAGAAGCTGGAGCTACATTAGAAATCCATTCTGCATAAGCGATGACCCTTATGAATCTAGCCTTTAAGAGTTTTTCTAGCTCTTCTTTTACCAATAATGCCACATGTGGGTACATCTTTCTTAGTTTCTCTTTGAAAGGTTTAATTCTAGGAGCTATAGATAAGTGATGCATGATTAACTCACCATCTAGTACAAGCATATCAGTATAAGACCATGCAAAGTTGATCTTTTCTATTTGAAGATCTCAGTAAACTATCTTTTCTTCTTCTAATAATGATTGTGCCAAATGAAAAAATTGAGTAGTTGTTTTTGTTCTATCAATACTGAAGATCTTTCTTGAAAGTTCTCAGGGAGGATATCAAGAATCTCATCTTTTGGCACCTCTATAAGGTTTTCACCTTTAGATACGTCTTTTATTTTTACTAATTTAGAATCTGATACTGCCATAATGTGGTTTTCACCATCAATTATTTGTTTGTTTTTATTTTTCAATTTGTGACTAAGAAAATTGATATCCTCCTCTGTCAGATTCATGCTCCTTGCATTGGTGGAAGAGGAATAGGGTTCACAAGCACTTATATAATAGGCTAAAGTATAGTCATTGGGAAAGTACATGATAGGAATAGGGTGTGAGTTAGTCCCATCAATAATTTTAGAGTATACCAAGGATTTTTATTGAAAGTCTTTTAAGGACAACATCCTGGTATATCAAAAAAACTATTAACTGACAAGAAATGTTCTGCTAAGTTGACTTCTATAGTGTTTAGAGCATTAAGATTTGAATCATCATTATTAGGGTCGTTGTTAGTGTTAAGCATACCTAACTCTAGAGACTCATCAATTGATCTTTCTTCTTCTTCCCTTATCATATTGGAACTCATATCTTGTATCCTTTGAAGTTCTTCTAGTCCAAGTAAGATGCCAGTGTCTTCATCAATTACCCTAGGCATAACCATCTCATCTGATTCTGTGACAACATTGGTGTTATGGGTAGTGTTAGAACTTCCTCCTCTTTCAAATAAAGGTGAAAAATTATGGATTACACCTACCTCAATTTCCATGGTAGCATCAGACTTGTGATCCCATGCATAATCATGTGAGTCTGAAATATTGTCATAAGATTGGTTGAGAAACTCAGCAATAGTTATCTGATGTACCCTATTAGCCATATGTAGATCAAAGTATGGTAGATCTAGGACATCTGAAACTATCACAAATTTCCCCCAGTTAGGATGTGCATCTTGTTATTGTCTTACTGGAGGTGATTCCTCAAGAGTGTTTGAACTACTTGTTTCTTCTTCTCTAGTTATGTCTTCTTGTTCTTGAGGGGTTTCTTCATGAGATTCTTCTGTTTGCTGAACTTCTAGACAATCTTCTTCTTCCTCCTCTACTTCTTGGACATTGGCTTGTGACAAATAAAGGAACATGATTCTCTAGTTGTTCTCCAAAAGTAGGTACATACCTTTCTCCTTGGTATTCTAGGTCCTCAGTACCGATGTTCAATAATCTTTCATATGTCCAAGGTACAAGCTCTGTTTCTTCCTCATTTTCATCACTTCCTTTATCAAAGATTCGACCATCTCTTGAGGTGGGATGTTCTGAATTGTTATTGAACCCCAACCCTATTTTGTCTTTAGTGTCTCTAAATTCCATATGGATAGGCTCAATGAGTCAATTTCCCTTATCTCCTAAAGGTCCCTTCCCTTTATATCCCATTTGTTTAAGAAGTTCATAACCTTTGCCATACTTTTTGGGAGATATCTCAACATGCTTTACTTCATTTTATCTCTTTTCCTCTTTATAGAGCCAAGCCAAGACTGCTTTATCTTCTTTTTTGTCCTCTTGAAAAGTAGAGGCTCTAACCATACCAGTTGGTTCATGAATGTATTTTCCTTTTGATGCAACCGGTGTAAAAGAGGGGTATGGTTTCCCATATGATATTGGAGACATAGGAATGTTATCCAATGATGGTCTCATGTCTATTTTGTATTCCCCCATGCTAGTTTCTTCAATTTTTAATGTCTTTCCAAAGCTCCTCATCACCATGTCTTTACAGATTTTAGCTGGGAATTCTTTTGGAACTTCCTTATTTTGAGGAACCATACTATCTATTTTAACATTGTTGCAAGTGTATCTTGAATCGGAAAGAATTGTTTCTTCCACCCCATTGTATGGGCATTTGATACATTGGTGGTAAGTAGATGGCACTTCTTGCATTTCATGTATCCAAGGTCTTCCTAGTAGTATGTTATAGGCCAATGGTAGATCAAGAACTTGATAAATCACATTGTGTTCAATTGGTCCTATTCTTATTGGTAAAACAATTATCCCTTTGGATGATATTTCCTCTTCATCATAAGCATTGATGTTAGCTTACTTCTTGAATCAATTATTTGTTCTGAAAAACCCAAATTTTTTATCAGATCGAGAGTACATATATTCAACCCCGCGTCTCCATCTATCAATACACATTTTACATGGTGTTTATGGATCAAAACTTCAATATGAAGGGATTGATTATGGGGATGAGTTAAATATTTTTCATCTTCCTCCAAATAGGAGAGGTAATGTGGAGCTAATATGTGATTAACCATTGCCTAGAATTTTTCCACATCTATGTATTTTGAAACATTTGTGGAACGTAGGGCTTGTTCAAGAACTTCCCTATGCACCGAAGAGATCTTTAATTACTCACACATAGAGATTTGAGGAAAGGTCCTTTGCAATTGGTCTACCAAGTTATATTTAGCAGATGGTACATGAACTATTTTTCTTGATGTCGTTGGTTTAGGAATTGTGACAACAGGTGGTTTACATGGTGTTTCCTATTTGTATGGGGAATTAACCCCTTTAATTATGATTTGTGCTTGGCTTTGTGTTACCGCATTTGAAAGTGTTGATTTGTCCTTGACACCTTTGATAATGATCACATTGATTGATTCATTCTTTATGTCCAACATACTGATCACCTTATCATTGTGGGAATAGGTGTAATTGAATTCATTTCCATTTCCTTTAGAGGTTTCTCCTTTTTATAATTGGGAAATGGATTATTATATGTTGTGTGTTCTTCGTTAGATATATGTCCTTCCACTTTGATCTTTCCTCTGCCAATGAGATCTTGAATAACGTGTTTGAGTTTAACACGGTCATTATACTTGTGTCCTTTATTCTTATGGAACTCACAATAGACATTATCATTATACCACCTTGGTTTGACTTTTGGTTCCCATGGTTTTGACTCTGATGCAGTGATGATATTGTTATCCAAAAGAGTCTTCAAAACCATCTCAAGAGGTTCTCCCTATGGAGTAAATGTTCATTTTGGTCTAGACGTCCATGGTTTATTCTTGTTGGTATTAGTGTTTTCTCATGGTATTGTTGTTGTTACCTTAGCTTCTTTGCTTTCTTGTAGACTGTTTGTGAGATTAAACACAACTAGTTTAGCATTTTCATTTGAGGCTTCAACCACTCCATCATTAACAACATTCTTGTTCTTGTTCCACAATTTAGGTCTATTGTTATAGTTGTTAGAGTATTTATTGTCACTTTGGAGTGTGATCTCTCCTTTCTTGACCATAACTTCTTCTGCACGAATGGTGTTCTTTATCATTCTATCAAAACTAGGAGAATCTTGCATTTGTAGAGTGTAGTTCATTTTAGGTACTAAGTTGTTGAAAAATATTTCCATCTTTCCAGATTTGAGTATGGCTCTTGAGTACCTTGCAAATATTCTCCTCCATCGTTGTAAAAAGTGTGTGAAGGATTCACCTATTCATTGTTTTTTGTTGCAAAGATCCATCATGGTAACATTGTGTTGTATGTTTTAGGAGTAATGTTGGAAAAATATTTTAATTAACTCCTCAATGTTTGCACACTGGGTGTTAGTTTACAGAACCATTCCATAGCATTTCCACCTAGACTTCCTAGAAATAGCCTCATCAGGTATGTCATTTTGTGCATGTATTATATGCTTAGGGCACAAAATTCTCTTACATGGTCATGTGGATCAGTGTCTCCCATGTATTTTTCATATTTGGGCCGTGTCATGCTAGGTGGGAATGGAACCATTTTTATGCTCTTGTCAAAATGAAATGGACATATGTGCTCCAAGGAGTATATCTTCATTGGTTTTGTCTTCTCTTTCTTGAGTGCTACAAGTTCCGTTTGCATTTGTTATAGATGTTTTGAGAGTATGGAGATAGGTGTTTGTACTTCTTATTCTTTCAATCTCTCAACATCATAGTCTTTAGGAAGTTTAACTCCAAGAGAAGCTAAGTGAAGGAAGTGATGAACTATAACTGATTGAATGTTTGAAGATGAAAAAGTTGATGATCATCGAGCTGCAGAAGGTAAATACAAGACATTAAATTAGTTAATGTATTGTATTGTCATTGATGTCAACTTAATATGGTATGATTTCTCATACACATATTGTCACAACACTTAAAGATCTGAAAAGACAATTTTTTCATTGGTAATCATGTACATTGAGTGACAGTAAACCCTGATAGACAGTGAACCCCAAGCACAAATGTTCATAGTGTTACCCGAAGGTCAATGTTACCCGAGCAAGTGATAACTGAGCAATAATTACCAAGATAACTACAATTGTCATCGAATAGAACTGAATTTGATGCCTGAGCTATCTGCATTATTAACTGAGCATAATTGAAGTGTTGACCGATGAGAACTGAAGTTAGGAAATGACAAAATAACTTAGCTGGCAGGAGCTAATTATATATTTAATGATTGTTTTGAATAAGTAAAAGTAGGATTAGAAAGGTCCCGAAACCTTGTAAAGAAGATCAAAAGATAGACAAAGCTAATCAGTCAAGTAGCAAAAAAATGGACAAAAGAGAAACAGGGGCCCTAGGCCCTACAATCCAAAAAATAGAAAAAGAGAGCGCTGGAGAAAAGATAGCCTAAAAACAAAAAGAGAGTGCATAGGGAGTTAGCTGGTCTCCATCATATGTTTTACCTGCTCCACAAGGAGATCCATATTATCCACCAATAGCCTGAGATCATTTGTATCTTTCTTCTTTATGCTTAAGTGAGTATAGATTCTAGTGCCCATCCCCTCTTTGGGGTCCTTACTCTCCTCCCCTCTCATGGCCTCGAATCTCTCCATCAGGTTCTTGCATTGCTCAATAGACACTTTTAGAATGTTATAGCTCTGCTCGCAAATTTTTCTAACCATCAGGTCCATTTTTTCCATTTTACCTTTCTATGAGGACAAATGCTCCTCAATATTGTTGACTTCACCCTCTTTTCCATTAATTTTATCCTCCATAGCCAACACCTTTGTGCCTAGTTCCCCAAAGGCTTCAACTCTTTTAATGGCTTCAGTCTAGTTCATGAGATTGGTAGCCATGGAGTCTTCCCCGAAGGTAGCAACTTTTATCATACCCACTATCTTAGCCTATTCATTGATATCAGTCTTCATTTTCTTAACATCATGAGAAATAGTGGCCATGAACTTCCTAAAAGAGAGGATGTTATCTTTCTGATCTGCTCCAATATTGAAGCTCTCCTTAGCATTCCCATTATTTTCAGAATTAGTCTTACCCTAAAGACTAGCCTCTTTTTCCTTAGCCTCTATTTTAGTTTTATCCTTTTCTTTCTCCATGTTCTCTTTATTATCCAAACTCTCATGACTAGGGTTCTCCTCGTTAGATGAAATGAGGATACCCTTGTTCCTCTTTGATTTCTTGAAGGCAGAGATCTTAGGCCTGAAGTTAGCTTTCCTTTTTCTCTAGCTTTTGGGAGTTTCTTCATCTTCTATTCTAAAACCCTCTAGGTTAGGGTTCATATCCCCATTCTTCAGTTTATTCTTGGAAATCTTTGAAGAAATTCCCTTCAGACTTCCCTTACCCCTAGTGCTAGGAATGTTCTCATCCTTAGTGTCTTCATCAAATCTTTCCCCTAATTCTTCATCCTCAGTCTCCACATCATTGAGAATTTTTCCCTTACCAACAAATTTATGCAACTTCCTCATTTTTAAAACATCGTAAATGAGGACCATTAAGCCTTGGTGGGAGGCATGATCTCAAAAAGGGTCTTTCTGAAATTATTTCATGGTGACATTCAGAGAGCTCATTAAATAGAAAGGAATGCTAATATCTTCATTATGCCTAAAATAATTTAAGATAACAAAGTGATGCCCGTAGGCTCTAGTAAATCTGCCATCCAGGGTGAGATAACAAATAGTTGCATAAAGCAAAAAATGCCATGGGCGACTAATATTAGCAGCACTAAAGAAGCTGCCTACCTTCTTTGCAAGTCTATCATCCTCCTCATTCTTAGGGAATCAGTCATACGCTTTATCAGAATAACTCTGGTAGTGATAAAATTTCATGCCATGCATAGGGAGGCCAGTGGCCTCCGCAATGCGTTCCTCTATTATTTCAATCCATTGATTATTGAAATTGATCTTACCTTTTTTCCAATTACACATAAAGAAACTTGTAATTGCAGGGTTTCCTCCATGAAGCTTCTCCATATACACAGAAAAATTTCCTTTCAGTAGAATTTCCCACACTTTGTCATTCTGCTTCCATTCGCTACAATCAGTAGGTTCATGTCTTTTCTTCCCTCCACCCATTCTGTATCTTCTTTCAGTATTTCTCTAGTTCTCTTTGTGCTTTATAATACCATTGTTCTCCTTTTCAATAATTTTATCCTCAATATTTGTGAACCCCCAAAATCTGTGCATAAAAATAATACGACACCAAGTGGCTTTGTAGAGGATTAAATCCTCATAATTAGGACTTACAAAACTCATGTAATCTGTATTCATTAAAATAAATGAGTTTCATTTCTGTACCTACCATAGATCAACTCCTTATGTGTAAGGGATATGAGATCGTACGACATACTACTTTCATCATTCCAAGTATAGACTCGGTCACTTCTGCATGCGTAGTTGGCCGCCCAATCTGCACAAATATTGCCTTCATGGTACACATGTGTCACAATGCATTTATTCATATCCTTGATTATGGATTTTGCATAATCAATAATATTGCTAATCATCCATGAGGGTTTGGATATATTTTTGAGGGCTTTAACAATATTCAAAGAATCCCCTTCAACCCAAACATTTTTATACTTATTTTCTTTAGCCAAAATTAAACCATTGAGGGCAGCTAAAGCCTCAACCATGTGATTATTTTGAACCCCTATAAGGCCCTTGCAGCAATACAATGCCCTTTCTCATCATGCATGATCATACCACATCCTGCAATTCCAGGATTACCCTTCGAGGCCCCATCAAAGTTAATCTTAATCCAACCATTCAGAGGACTTTCCCAAGCAATTCCCTCTCTGATATTGTTGTGGGTTTTCTCATTAAACTTAATACCCCATTTTTTGAGGATTTCCCTATCCTCTTTTCCTTCAGAGTTCTCTTTAACTTTCATAATTTTGAAGTTCTCCATAATCATATTCTGAGTTTTTCTGAATAAGATTTTAGGGCAAGTTTCATTCTCTCTGAAAATTCTTTCATTTATTTCCTTCCAAATTGCCCATGATATGTGGGGAAGGGCAATTTGCTAAATCTTTCTAATGCCCTCACTCTTAGAATTGATACTCCATGAAATGAACATATTCTGGATATCATTGGATAAAACCCAATCAACATTGAGAGCCTTCATCCAATAGGACCAAACCTCATTAGCATAATTGCAAAGGATGAACAAATGATTGACCGTTTCTTCCTCTTTCCTGCACAGAACACACATATTAGTAATATACATACCTCTATTCTTGAGGTTTTCTAGAGTGAGGATTTTATTTTGAATCATTGTCCAAAAAAAGATGTTGATTTTAGGGGTAAGCCCTTTGATCCAAGCCTTGGCGCAGAAGGGAGTTTCCTTGTTCTCCTCATTAAGATTATAATCCGATCCCACAGCGATATTACCATTCGTAGTATCTTTCCAGATCATAGAGTCTTCTTCAGAACTTAGAATCATGGAGTTGAGAGTGATATTAAGAGATAGGAGGGCATTATCCATAGTAGTAAGATCCTTCCAAATCCCATTACAATTATAATCCATGACCTTAGTGCCAATTTTTTCTTTGCATAAAACAACAAAGGGGCCCCAAATAGTTTTCATAACAAGAGGTTGGCTACCTATCCAAATATCTTCCCAGAAATCCACTCTGTTTCCCTTGCCAACTTTCCACTTCACACCTTTTCTTATTATATTTTTTACTTTTATCACATTCTTCCATATACAAGATCCCATCAAGATATCTTCAGTATTAAGAAAATCGATAATTGAATCAGACTTCCTGTTATATTTACTGTGCCAAATAGAATTCCATTCACCCTTTAGTATGAAACCCCTCCAGCCAAGTTTAGCTAGGAGAGCTTCATTCATTCTTTTTATTTTCCTTATACCCAAACCACCTTTGGACTTGGGCATAAAGACTTTATCCCAGGCAATAAGAGAAAATTTGTTGGATTTTTCAACACCATTCCAAAGGAAGTGCCATTGAATTTTTTCAATAGCCTCAGCAAAATTTTTGGGGATCCTATAAAGACTTAGGGCATAAGTAGGTATACTCTGAAGAGATGATTTGAGAATCTGAATCTTACCAGCCTGACTGAGCAGAACACCTTTCCACCCAGCAAGTTTCTTATGAAATTTGTCCACCAAAGAGCTCCAAAAGGATTTAGGAGGGTTAATCCCAAGGGGGAGACCCAGATAGGTAGCAGGGAGCTCCCCAATTTGGAAGTTCATAACTCTGCTTATCTTGTGCTATCTGTACTCAGGAGTATTAATGAAATAAATAAAACTTTTATTCCAGTTGATAAGCTGACCAGTAGCCTTACCATAATTGTTGAGGACATTTTTAAGATTATGGGCTTCATTAATGGTAGCTTCCCCCATAAAAATAGAGTCATCCACAAATTTCTAGTGAGAGCACACATAGTTTGAGGAGGAAGGTTTTAACCCTTTGAGATCCCCATTTCTGATAGTACTTTCAATGTACCTACCCAAACATTCAACAACAATAACGAATAGAACAGGGGATAAAGGATCTCCCTACCTCAGACCTTTGGAAGATTTAAAGAAGGCCGAAGGAGAACCATTTACAAGAACTGAGAAAGTGGGAGAAGACACCAGGTGCATTATCAGTTTTATACATTTGGGGTTGAAACCAAAGGTTCTTAGAACATTGTGCATAAAATTCTAGTCAACTCTATCATAAGCTTTAGAGAGATCAATCTTGAGAATGATTCCATCTTTTCTAGTCATAGTCAGTGAGTGTATGTTTTCATAGACAGTAATGATAGAATCTAAAATCTGCCTTCCAGGAATAAAACCAATTTGTTGGTGAGCAATTATCTTAGGTAGCAAGTTCAGAATCCTGGAGGTGATGACTTTTGATATAATTTTGTAGGAAGAGTTACACAGACTAATAGGATGAAAGAGGTCCATAGTATCAGCCCCAGCATTATTTGGGATGAGAGCAATGAAAGTACCATTCATTTCTCTGAGAATTTTAGTAGATCCAAAGAACTCTTTGACAACATCAGTAATATCCTTATGTATGATCTCCCAATAATCATGAAAGAAGAAAATAGGATAACCGTCAGGACCCAAAGATTTATTCCCATCAAAAGAAAAGATAGCCTCTTTGATCTCATCATTAGATGGGATGGCTGAAAGATGGTAATTATCATTATCATTCAAGATATTAGGTAGACTCTCTAGAAGATTACTTTGAAGATCCTGGTCAAGCTGGTCATCCTAGGATACAAGATTAGAGAAGAAGACTCTAGCTTCCTTGGAAATATCCTCCTCCTTTTCCATTTGTCTGTTGTCAACTTTGAGTTTAGATATCATGTTGGCTACCTTGTGTTTGGTAGCCGTCATGTGAAAGAATTTTGTGGTCCTGTCCCCCTCTCTCAGCCAAGTGTTTCTAGATCTCTGCTTCCAAAATATTTCCTCCTTGTGCACAATGTCATGATATTTACTTAAGATTTCAATTTCCTATTCTTTAATATTATTCACATACCTATCCATTTGAATAGACTCCTGAACCTCTTTAAGTTCAGTCATAATATCAGCCTTAGAAGAAAAGATATTGCCAAAATTTTCTTTGTTCCACTTCTTAATTCTGTCTTTCACATGTTTCAGTTTATAGGTCATCCTATACATAGTTGTTCCTTCTATCTTAATATTCCACCATTCACTAATTTTGAGATACATTTTAGGATGAATAGTCCACATTTTTTCAAATCTGAAAGGATAGTTCTTACTTCTAACAATAGGGTCAGCAATAAATGATAGCGGGTAGTGGTCAAAGCCCACTCTAATAAATGCAGTTAAAGAACAATTATACTGCTAAAACCATTCACTAGAAATTAAGGCTCTATCTAATCTTACCTAGATCAAATCATTGCCCGCTCTCTGATTAGACCAAGTATAATTGATGCCTTGAAGATCAATATCAGTAAGAGCTTGACTAGATATAAAATTCATTAAGTCAATCCTGCTTTCCAAATTAGGGTGAGTTCCTCCCAGTTTTTCATCTTCCTTATGAGGGGTATTGAAATCCACCATAATGAGCCAGCTTTCTAATTCAAGAGACTTCCTGACCCATTCCAGTTTTGTCCAGAAATAATGTCTCCCTCTCTTTGTGTTGGGAGCATAGATATTAGTGAGAATCCAATAGGTTCCTTCCTTGATATGGTGGAATCTAATGCAAGCCATATTATTTTCCTGCATAAGAACATCACCCTCAATGATATCCCCATTCCAAAAAGTAACAATACCCCCTGAGGCTCCTTTCGAGCTACCTCCACTACAACAATTATTTCTATAGTATTTGAGCTTTTCAACTTTTTCCTTAGCCATTTTAGTTTCTTGGATGTGAATGATATCTAGTCATTATCTCTAACCATATTTCTAATAAGATCTTGTTTGTGAGGATTATTTAACCCTCTTATGTTCCAAGATATAATCTTCATTTGTTTTTGGTAATACCCAGCTGGGTAATAGTTTTTTGTGTTCCATCTGCTATATTTGTAGCCGCCTCTTGATTTCTTTTTCTAGAGCTTAGTGGTCTTCCTGGTGGTGAGAGTTGTCATTCTCCAACATCTAGTTGGTATTTTTTATCATTCTTCTAGCCTTTTTTCATTGTACCCTTCTTTTGTTTAGTTTTTTCCACCATATTGGATTTGTCTTGTTTCTCAAGTAATTTGTCTATTTCCTCTTGATCTCCCCATTTTGGTTTGTCTATTTCCTCTGAGTCTTTCCTTACCTCTTGTGATGAGATTCGTGTCATCTCTGATAGTCCAGGTCCCAAGAAAATATCTTGTTGAGCATCTAAGAAGATTTTATTTTCATGGAAATTTTCCTGATCTCCCTGTTTAATAGGTAGTTCCTCTACTTCTTGAGTAGTCGACTGGTTATCTTCTTGCTCGCTTTTGTCCTTTACATCTTGGGCTTTACAAATTTCATTGCTCTCATCTTCTAGTGTGTCCTTGAAAAAGTATATCTTGTCACTCTTGGCTTGTTCAATCTCATTTCCTTTCTCCTTCTGATCTTTCATATCTTTTCCTAATCCTTCTGTCACATTTTTCTCTTGTTTGTTCTGTGTCTCTCCTTTGTCTTTCCCTTCCTTTTCATTTTCTTTAGACAGATCATTTTTCTCTTCTATGTGTTTTTTCTGTATTCTTGGGTTCCTTAATACCTTCTTCTTCCAATGGATCTACACTTTTTCCAGTCAGCTTCCATTCTTTTTTTTCTGATGGAATTTCTTGACTTTGTTCATTGGACATTTCTTTGCCCAATGCCCCATTTTTTTTCATCTGAAACAAGCAAAGGGAACTGACTCATATTCAATTTTTTGAGTCCATTTTCCTAATCTTGATTCCAACTATATTTCTTCTAGCATATCAACATGTGGTATGATACCTATGCATATTCTGGCATGTGTAAGTCTTCTTCTGGAAGCCATAATCAGATCGATAGAGAGAAGTTCTCCAAAGGATCTGGCTATACCTACAAAAATATCCTCATTCCAATACTCCAAGGGGTGTCCAAGGAGCTTCGCCCAGACAGGGACTTGGACTATAAAATCTTCATGAAGAGCCATATTAGGGTAGCATTTCTACAGGATCATAGTATTTTTTCCTATACACCATGGCCCGCTACATATGGATTGTGTTCTATCTTCTTCACATGAGAAAAAAAAAGAAACAAAACCCTTGTTCTTAGCTATCACCTCAACTTGGTCTTTGAGCTTCCATCTCTTATCAACATACGCTCTAATCACTTCAATATTAGGCCTAATCCCAATGAATCTCCCAACTAGGGCATTGTCTATTTTTCTAATATTATGATCGATTACTTGATCAGGAATAGCGATAGCATATCTGCCCTCAGAGATATTAGATATGTTCATAACAGGTGGGTGTACAGACTTACCTGAGGTTTTTACACTAAATAGGAAGATATTTAATGATTGTTTACTTTGTTTTCATTGATCAATTAAAAGATAAAGATAAGAAGTATATTTAAAGCATGTTTTATTCTAGAAAAAAATGAGAGATTTGTGGAATAAAACTAAATCAAGCACGACGAGCTTTACGGATCAAGAAGTGATCAACAAAGAAAACAAAGAAGGAAAAGAAATGGTGAAATCATGTCTATATAAAGAGAGAAGTAATTCATTATCAAAGAGAGGAATTATGAAGAGAATTTTGGTGAAGATAAAAGTCTTCATATAGACCTGATCATACAAGCTAAAGAACAAAGCTAAAGAATTATGCAGACACCGAGAAACGGAGAAGAAACAACATTCACCAAGAAGAAAGAAGTGGAGAAAGGTAATTGAAGAGAATATTGATCAGAAGAGGTATTATGAGCTTACAATAGATTTGAACATCTCCAAGATTAAGTTCTATTTATGAAAAGATCATATATTGTTTCATTTTAACCATTGATTCAGAAAATCTCTTAACCGAGTGGGATTTAACCATCCTTTATATATTGACATACATCCCAGGGAGTATCAAAAGGTTTTCATGTTGAAAATAGAGTAAATGCTAGGTCAAGTGATAAACTGTTAGTTTTAAATACTCTAACAAGGTTTCACTTAATAGTGTGTTTGTAACCTTTAACAAGGTTGGCTCTTCACCAAGCTCACTTTAGAAGAGTGAAAATTTTGGGTTACCCATCCCAAGTGTTTTTTCTCCTAATAGGGTTTCCACATTAAAAATCCATGTGTCAAATGTGTATATGGTTCATTGATTTGATGTTTTTCTTTACACATTACTAAAATAGGATTGATTGGTAAAAAATAAGTTATATACTATATTTTAGTAAAGGTTAAGAAAAGATAGACTGCTATTCGATAAAGCTAAAGGAAAAAGATAAATGGTATATTCTCTGAGGATTATTTACATGTTAGATTCACACAAGGCATACATCTTGTAGGAATGAAGATAACTAGAGGTTTTGTATATGTGGTATAAAGTTTTGGTTGAACTATTGGATTAATTTTTGAGGCCACTAATTCACCCCCCTCTCAATTATTCTAACAATTGGTATCAGAGCTTGTGTGCTTAGAAAGGAAGTTTAAAGACTCAAGCTAAAGATCACAAGATGAGAAAAATGGATGTGCCTAAGTTTAGCAAGGACAACTTTACATCATCAAAAAGTAGAATAAGACTCCACCTATCAGGTATTGGAAATGCTGTCACACAATACTTGGATACTGAATTTGTGTTACCTACTGGACTTCTGACAGTTGATCAATTGAGAGAAAAGCATGAAAACAATTCTATGATGATAGAACTTGCTTCCTCGCTCTATAATTATGAATTTGAAGATGTCAAATCATGCACCACTACAAAGAAAATGTGGGATAAACTAAAGCTAGTACATGGAGGAGATAAAAATATGCTAAGGGCTAAAGCTGAAATCCTAAGAAGAAAGTTTGATGACCCAAGAATAAAATAAGGAGAAAAATCCACTCAGTACACCAACAGAATCAAAGAGGTTGTTAATGCTATTTGAGGATTAGGAGGTGTACTTTAAGAAGAAATAGTAGTAAGTAAAATTCTCAGAACCTTATTGCCTATTTATGCTATTAGAGTATCTGTTGTACAAGAAATGAGAGCAGTAGAAAATAACAATCTTACTCTAGATAGTTTGATTGGTAGACTTATTTCATTTGAGATGAATAACTTTGACAACAATGTCTTACCAACTATTGAGTCTGCATTCAAATCTTCTTTGAAAATAAGTAAGTCAAGTCATAAACACACTATGAGAAATGATAGTGAAAGTGATAATGATGAACAAGAACTTGATGAGATTGAAGAACTAATGGCTAGAAGATTTTAGAGAGGTAAAGGTAGATACAAAGGTAAATTACCATTGGTATGTTTTAATTGTAAAAAGATTGGACACTTTGCTGCTAGATGTCCTAATAAGTGAAAAGATGACAAAACTTATGAAAACAAGTTTGAAAGAGGTGATGACAGAGATTACGAAAGAAACTGACAATCTGACAGAAGAGATAACTAAGACAACAAGGAAAAAGGAAAGAAGGCTTGTTACCTAGATGAGAACAAAGCTGAAAATACTGACACCGAGTCTAATGAAGATATTGAGGTGGTATTTGTTTCTATGAAGGATGATTGAGACAAAGAAGAAAGGTATGTAGAAACTGTACTCATATATAAGGTTAGTAAAAATGAAGTCTGGATTATTGATAGTAGTTGTAGTCACCACATGACTGGAGATAAGGAAAACTTTGAAACTTTTGAATATTGAAATGGTGGATCAGTAAAAATGGGTAATGACTCACCTTGTCCAGTTGAAGGTAAAGGAGCCATAATGTTGAATAATCTGATCATATGTGAAAATGAATATTGGGTAAAATGACTTAACTATAATATATTGAGTGTTTCACAACTGAATAACATAGATCACCGAGTTGCATTTGAGAACAAAAAGGCAAAGATCTTTAATGAATGAGGAAGGTTGATTAGTACCGGTGAACAAACAAAAGGTAACATATTCTATCTTGATTCTATTAATACCACTTTTTTATTGGCTAGAAATGAAGACATATAGTTGTGGCATAAAAGGTTATGTCATGTAAATTTTGACAACATGGTTAGGATAAGCAATAAAAGGAAAGTAAGAGGCTTACTGAGCATGTCAAAGCCTGACCATGTCATGTGTAAGAATTGTCAAAAAGGTAAAATTACAAAGTCTAGTTTCAAGAGAAAAACCTACACATCTAATGTTATTCTAGAATTAGTCCATACTAACTTATGTGGACCAATCAGAACAAAGAGATATTAAATGGTGATAGATACTTCATTCTATTTGTTGATGATTACTCTAGAATGATGAGTGTTATGTTCTTAAAAGAAAAGTTAGAAGCATTTAAGATGTTTAAATGGTATAAAGCTATAGTTGAAAAACAAAGTGGAAATGAACTAAAATACCTAAGGTCAGATAGAGGAAGAGAATTTATTTATGATATATTGACTAACTTTTGTAATGAGCATAGAATAAAAAGACAAGTTTTTGCACGAAGAACACCACAAAAAAATGGGATTGCTGAGAGGAGAAATAGATCAATCATTGATTGTGCTAGAACACTGATGATTGAGAAAGGCATCAAACAAAAATTTTGGAGAGAAGCTATCAATACTACTTTCATTACATTAAACAAAGTTCAATTAAAGAAAGATACCAATAAGACACCTTATGAGCTATGGTATGGATACACACCCAATGTAAGTTACTTTAGATTTTTTGGAAGTCAATGTTATATTTTGAAGATGATAGAAATGGAAAGCTTGACTCCAAAGGTGATGAAGGAATATTTCTAGGTTATTCTACCAAAAGAAAGGCTTATAAATGTCTTAATAAATCCTCTAACAAAATTATTAAAAGTGCAAATGTCAAAGTGGATGAATTTTCTAAGAAAAATGATGAGGAAAGTAGAAAGGAATTGGAATATTACAATATGTTTGTCTACATTGAAGAACTTGACACTTTACCCAAGAATTAGTGTATTGCTCCTGAGCGATAGAAAAATGCACCCGACCATTAGGCTGCAAACACTAAAAAATTAGGAAATTGCTCACAATGATGTACCAAGCCATGAAGATCAAAATGAAGGTCAAGATGATAATTAGAATAATGTACAGATATCTAAGCCTATACTTTCCAAGTATGTCAGAAGACACCATCCACAGAACTAGATCATAGGAGACAAAAAGGTTGGAATGAGAACAAGAAGTAAGTCTCTAGACACTAGATGTCTAATTTGTTATTTTGAGCCTAAATCTGTCAATACTGCACTTGAGAATCAGGAATGGGTTAGTGCTATGAATGGAGAGATTGAGAAGATTGAAAAGAACAAAACATGGATATTAGTACCTAGACCAAATGACAAGAATTTCATTGGTACCAAATGGATATTCATAAATAAGATGAATGAGAATGGAGAAGTCACAAGGAACAAAGCAAGACTGGTATGCAAGGGGTATGCACAAGAAGAAGGTATTGAATATGGAGAAACCTTTTCACCTATTGCTAGGATAGAAGGAGTAAGAATTCTACTTTCTTATGCTGAATTTAAAGGATTCAAAGTATACCAAATGGATGTAAAATATGCATTCCTAAATGGAATTCTAGAAGAAGAGGTATACATTGAACAACCAGAAAGGTTTGTTGATCCTAACAAGAGAAACATGGTTTGTAGACTACACAAAGACTTGAATGGATTGAAACAAGCACCGAGAGAATGGTATGAAAGACTTCACTCTTATCTCATAATTATTGGATTTGTTAGAACAAGTGAAAATAGTAATCTATATTTAAAAAAAGATATTGATGATAACATTTTGATTGTTGAGATATTTGTTGATGATATCATATTTGGAGGTAATGATATGTTATGAAAATCATTTGCTAATGAAATGAGAAAAGAGTTTGAGATGTCAATGTTTGGGGAGATCAAATTATTTCTTGGTCTACAGATTCTACAACAGGAAGAAGGCATCTACATCACACAATCCAAATATATCAAGGATGTGTTGAAGATATTCAAGATGGAAGATTCCAAACTAGTTGGAACACCTATGGCAACCGGATGCAAGATGAAAAAAGAAGACAAGTCAATAGAGGTAAATCAAACCTTATATAGATCTATGATTGGCAAGCTAATGTGTGTTGTGCATACTAGACCAGATATAGAACATGCAGTTGGAATAGTTGCAAGATTCTCTACTAATCCCAAAGAATCACACATGACATCTATCAAAAGAATTCTTAGATATCTAAAGAACACCAAAGAATATGGTATGTGGTATAGTAAAGAAGGAAAAATTGAGCTTCAAGTCTATACAAATGGTGATTGAGCTAGAAACATAGATGATAGAAAGAGCACAACAAGAGGAGAATTCTTCATGGGTGACAAACATGTCACATTGATAAGCAAAAAGCAAGGAAACATCTCACAATCCTTTGTAGAAGAAGAATATGTGGATGTTACTGCAAATTTCTCTAACATTGCATGGATCAAGCAATTACTAGAAGTTATGGATATGAAAATTCTTGAACCATTGATTATCTATTGTGATAATACAAGTGCAATAAACATTTCAAAGAACCCTTTCATGCATGCTAAGACAAAGCATATTTCTATCAAGTATCATTACTTAAGAGAACAAGTACAAGAGAAAGAAGTGATACTAGAATATGTGCAATCCAAATAACGATTAGAAGACATATTCACAAAGCCAGTGCCAAAAGATACATTTGAGTACTTGAGAAAGAAACTAGGGGTCCAACCCTTGTCTACTGGTCAATAAGCTGACTAGGAGTTTGCGTCAGCCTACATACTATCAGAAGATCAATCATATTGATGCAAGAAAAGATATGAACTACAATGATATATCAGCACACAAAAAGGTACTTATCTACACCAAACACTAGAGAAATTATTGGCTATATAGAGCTATATTGTTGGTGGAAAGGAAATTCAAGGAATATATTAAAAAAATAGATATAGTTTTGTTTGGCATTGTTGTGAAAGGGAGAGATGAACTTTATATGAAATATCTATCATGATCATCCAGATTAAAAAATATCCATCAGGGAGAGGAATAGTCAAAGGGAGAGAAATTTTTAGAAAAGAAGTTTCTACAAAGGGAGAGAAAGATTCAAAGAAAACAATGATCCATATAAGGGAGAGAATTGGAAAAGTAAACACTGCATATCTATCTAGAAAAGGGAGAAGAGATTCCGCAAAAAGGGAGAGACAGAATCATAAATTGCTAAATCTATCTAGTGAAGGTAATAAAGAATGAAGAAAGTATGCTGCAAGAATCAAATCTAAGCTAGAAGAGCTTATCGAGAGTCAAACATTTGTATTGGTTATAGAAAAAATAGTTTGGGAAAGATTGATGAACTACAACTGATATATTTCATATTGTGTTAGTATGTTTCCATCAATGCCAAAGGGAGAGATTGATGAATTATATCTGATTGAATGTTTGAAGATGAAAAAGTTGATGATCACCAAGCTATAGAAGGTAAATGCAAGACATTAAATCTACAAAAGGTACTACAGATAGCTCAAGCATAAACTTTAGTTCTGCTCGGTGACAACTACAGTTATCTCGGTAATGCTTGCTTGAGTATCACTTTCTCGGGTAACACTGACCGTCGGGTAACACTAACCATTGGGTAACACTGACCATCGGGTAAAACTGACCATCGGGTATGACTGAGCTAACTGATTTAATGTCTTGGATTTACCTTTTGTAGCTCGGTGATCATCAAATTTTTCATCTTCAAACATTCAATTAGTTATAGTTCATCAATCTCTCCCTTTGGCATTGATGGCAACATATTGTCACAACACTTAAAGATCTAAAAAGACAAAGTTTTTGTCATTGCTAATAATGTACACTGAGTGATAGTAAACCCCAATGGATACTAAACCCTGAGCACAAAAATTCACAGTATTACCCAGTAGTTAGTGTTACCCGACAAAGTGATACATAAGAAAGCATTACCGAGCTAACTGCAGTTGTCACCAAATAGAACTGAAGTTTATGCCTGAGCTATCTGCAGTAGTCACTGAGCACAACTGAAGTGTTGATTGACGAGAACTGAAGTTAGGAAATGACAAAACAACTTAGCTGGCAGGAGATATTTATAGAGTTAACAGATTGTTTAATTTGTTTTCATTGATCAGTTAAAAGCTAAATATAAGAAGGAAATTTAAAGCATGTTTTATTCCAAAAAACAAGGAGAGATTTGCGGAATAAAACTAAATCAAGCATGGCAAGATTTACAGATCAAGAAGCGATCAACAAACAAAACAAGAAGGATAAGAAATGGTGAAATCATGTCTATATAAAGAGACAAGTAATTCATTATCAAAGAGAGGAATGTTGAAGAGAATTCTGGTGAAGATAGAAGTCTTCATAAAGATAGGATCATACAAGCTGAAGAACAGAGCTAAAGAATTAAGTAGATATTGAGAAACAGAGAAGCAACAACATTCACCAAGCATAAAGAAGTGGAGAAAAGGAGTTGAAGAGAACATTGATCAGAAGAGGTATTATGAGCTTACAATAGATCTGAACATTTGCAAGATTAAGTTTTATTTATGAACAGATCATATACTATTTTAGTTTAACCATTGATTTAGATAATCTCTTAACCGAGTGGGATTTAACCATCCTTTATATATTAAGATACATCCCAAGGAGTATCAAAAGGTTTTCATGTTGACAGCATAGTAAATTCTAGGTCAAGTGATAAATTGTTAGTTTTAAATATTCTAACAAGGTCTCACTTAATAATGTGTTTGTAACCTTTAATAGGGGTAGCTCTTCGCCGAGCTCACTTTAGAAGATAATTTTTTTTGGGTTACCGGTCCCAAGGGTTTTTTCCCCTAACAGGGTTTCCACATTAAAAATCCATGTGTCAAATGTGTATATGGTTCATTTCTTTGATGTTTTTCTTTACACATTACTAAAATAGGATTGATTGGTAAACACTAAGTTATTTACTGTATTTTGTTAAAGGTTAAGAAAAGATAGACTACTATTCAGTAAAGCTAAAGAAAAGGATAAATAGTATATTCTATGAGCAGTATATACATGTTAAATTCACACAAGGTATACATCTTGTAGGACTGAAGATAACTAGAGGTTTTATATATGTGGTATAAAGTTTTGGTTAAATTATTGGATTAATTTTTGAGGCCACTGATTTACCCACCCTCTCAGTTACTCTAACAAGAAGTATTTTTCTTTGTCTTCCCCAATGAATTTTTCCAAGGTCTTTTGAAAATTCCTACTTTGTTTGAGTTTTTTGTATTCTTCTTCTGATATGTCTTCATCACTTTTTGAATCAAACAAAGGAATGTCATGATTTCATTCTTCTTGAATTTTCCTTTTGTTATGATTTTGGCCATATTATTCAAAGGCAACACTCCATTCATGATTAGGTGCATCCATTTCATGCAAG
Source organism: Thuja plicata (assembly GCA_018584345.1). NCBI lineage: Eukaryota > Viridiplantae > Streptophyta > Pinopsida > Cupressales > Cupressaceae > Thuja > Thuja plicata. The sequence continues at coordinate 2,462,112 of MU223540.1, read as the reverse complement.
TCTTAATCAAAGAGAGGGTTTGTTGTAGATGTCTCTCCTTGTATAAACTTAAGCAATCTCAGAGGTCTTTCTGAATTGTCAGTAAGGTATTTTTTACTTCTTGTGTTAATCATTAAAGCAATGTCTCAACTTTGTCAAAAGTTTTCCAATTGTGTCAAAAGGAATTTCTGAATTGTCCAAATACGTTTGTCCAAGTTGTGGTGAGTAAGTTTGATTTTTTTTTTATTGATTCTAGTATAAGAGGGTTGGAATGCCCTGATAGTGAGCTAGGAACTAAGAAGATTTGTTTAGTGAAGAGAAAACATGATTTTGGATAAATTGCAACAACCCTAAATGATATGCAAGGTATACTTCCAATTAGATTGAGAAACAATAATGGGAAGACCAATAAGAACAACTATACCAGAATGAAGAGAAAAAAAGGGTATCAAAAACTAAAAAATTTCTGAGTTTGACAAAGGTGCAAGTACCATCTATCCTAGATTAAACTGACCATATGCGAGCCTAGATATGTAGGATGCAAGCTTTTTCATCCTATATGCGATCTTGTTTCCCAGATGTGAGTTAGGATTAACCAAAATGGATCTTGTTTCCTTAATGCAAGCCAGGACTGACCAAATGAGACTCTTTGATGGTGTTTCATAATTTTTTCCACTTTGTCTTGAAGAACATGAAAATTTGTCTGACTCTAGGGTCTGGCTGATGATTTCCAAAGTGTTTTTTAACATCATAGAGGTATGTGATTGTCATAATGTTATTTTTTGGAGGGTTTTTTCTTTTTATTCCAATTTTTACACATCAAGAAAGTTGTTAAGTTACCAAACACACCTATTCCCTAAAATCTATGACATAGAATGAAAATATTTGATCATCAACTTAGGTACACACTCAAATGCTAATCAAAATATGACCATCACCCAGCACGCAATTGCTCCAATCATGATGTCTTATTATCTGACTCCAAACGCAAGTGAGCGAATGAAATGATGAGTATCTTGGGGAAATTATTAGTTGTCTTGCACAAAGATTATCACCTTTCAAAGATGAATCAAGTGGTTGTACCCACAAAATGTTTTTTTTATTTTTGGGCATCCGTACACAACCATCCCCTATAAAATTGTACAAGGAAAAATTAAGATGTATATCCCTATGAGTACCTAATTATGTGTAGTCTCGCAAGAAATATTCAAGTGGCTCCACTCTACACATATAAGCATGTCCAAGGAATGATAGTCTAAATTCCAAGGACAAAACTGATTACATCTTCTGAGACTTTGGCCTCAAGGAAGAATTTTGATTATAGTGAGATGGAAGGGATGGCGTTCACCTTTCCTCAATTGGGTCATTCCCGGGAGATTGTTTCCTCAACCGGTAGGCCCTATAAAGTTTAAAAGAAATAAAGAGGATTGGCAGCTTAGGAGTCTATATTTCTGATTCTTCACAAGGAAGAAGAGCATACTCTCCTATCCATTTCATTTTCTCCTATTCAAAACATTATGCAAGTTCTTTCCCTCGAATTGTTAAACTCAAAAGCTAGTCCCCCATATCAATTTTTTGATTTTCCAAATTGGGAAAAGAGCATAATCCTCTAGTTGGACTAAGAATCGAATTAAAATCCAAAAATTTAGGTTCCTATTTAAAGAAATTAACCAAAAGCACTTTTGAGCAATTCAAATTTTATTCCTCCAATTTCTTTTTAAATCTTAACTTAATGTTTGAGGTTCTGATTTTCATTGAAGGAAAAGAGCATACTTCTCTAATCAAATTATGAATTGTATAGAAGTTGTGTTAAGTTACTATTGCCTAAAAGTTTGGTTGAAACACGCAAGGAAACCTATAAAACCACTTGTTAGTAGTTTCAATCCATCTTCTTAGTCAAAGAAGTCTTCAACAGTCCTGTAAGAACTCATTAGGCTGCTCAAATAATAAGATCCATCCAAAAACATGCAAAGTCAGTTGATTAGTTATCAAAGTCAGATTTTATTTCCCAAATGTGATACAAGAATGGCTAAATATGATGAAAGATCCTAAAGGTGATCCTTTACACTAAATGTGATCTCGGATTAATGGGATGCGGTCTTTTAGCAGAAATGAACCAAGATTAACAAGATGCAATGCAAGATATTCAGGATGTGAGATTCTTTCTAGGATGTGATCCTTTGCTCCTAAATTCGAGTCTACACCCAAAAATAGAGAACAAAAGATGATCAATTGGCTCAAAATGGTGAAAAATCTAGGGCTCTACCCCACGGTGGGCACCATAAATGTGTGTGTGAATATTGTACCTACAAGCTGCAACACAACACTTTAATATGTCATTGCATCAATGATTAGAAATATGAAAATCAATTTAAAATCATAAGGAAACCATGGAAATCAACATATTTCTTCCTATCTAAGAAGAGAATGATTTAAGCTATAATTGCCCTCAGATTATGCATTAAATTAGTGACACATTCAGTCCTAGAATGGAAGACTCAATTGAGAAATGAAGCTAATTATCATGCAATTCATGCTTAGAATGATGCAAACATTCAATTGAAACACACATGAAGATAATCTAATTAGCTATGTGAGATTATGAAACAAAATGACAGCATAAGGATGTAATTAAAATTCTAAGAATTGGAGCCAATTGAGCTCAAAATTCAATCCTTTTATAGAAGAATTTGAGGAATGAGAAGTTGAGATCAACTTGTCAGGAGAGGTGAGGATTGACTCTTTGGTGATCCATGTGAGTGAACTCTCATTGGTTCATGGATTGACTTTCCATGTGCAAGTGATGGGTTGTAATTAAAGAATATATTTAATTCCTTTTAATTAATTACTTTAGCCTAGGATTTAATTGGGTTAATTTGATTAAAATAGGCCAAGACAATTAATGTGAGTTAGTGATTAAATCAATTTGATTTTAGGAGATTAAATTGATTTTGATGAATTATGCCAATAATCAAATAGTTGGATTGACATAATTAGGGGTATGATCACATTTAGGGAAAATAGGGTCTCTAGATAGAGTAGACTAAATTAGGGTGGTTACACATTAGACTTAAGAGTACAAAATTGAATCAAATTTGCTTCCTCTTGACGCAATAAAGTTTGAAAAAAGAAGTTAAATAAGAAGCAAAAGTAGGAAGAGCAAGTTGAGAATGCACATTAGTAATAAATTATGGAAACAATCTAGGAAGACATTCTTTAAAATAATATGAATTAAATGAAGGTCAGATAAAGTTACTCCTAAACCATGCAATTGACTTCTTATAGTATCAAATTTGAGAAAAAAATTATCCATAGTTTTAAATTCGGTATACCTGAGAACCTCCAATTGAACTTGGAGTTGAATCTTTCTAGATTCATTCAAACTATCATAGGTGTTTTTTAGAATATCCTAATCGGCATGTGCTTTAGTACAATAAGAAATTAAAACATATAAATAAGGATTTAAAGAAATTCCAATTAGGGCAAGTACCTCTTCATTTTTAACAATCCAAGCATCTCTTTATGCTTGAGTAGCAGTTGAGGGAGGAACAAAAGTAGGATCTATAGCAATGTCCAACATCTATTTGAAATGAAAGATAAATGATAAAAACTCATCCATAGATTTAAATTTTGTATATCTGAGATCCTCCAATTGATCTTGGAGTTGAATATTTCTTGATTCATTCAGACTACCATAGGTGTTTATTCATAATGTCCTATGTTTCATGTGTTGTAGTGTAGTTAGCAATTAACACATATAAATCGAGACTTAGAGAGATTCCAATGAGGCCAAGAGCCTCATTTTTAACATTCCAAATATCAATGTCAGCTTGAGGAGCAGTGGAGGATGGAGTAGAAGAAGAATTAGTAGCAATATCATGTGTTTAAAATGAAATATAAACGAAATATGCATTTTCCAGGCATGATAGTTATACTTATTTAACATAATCTTTGGAATTAATGTAGACATGATTTCACAATAATGTACAAATAAAGGAGACGAACAGTATGATTAAACAATAGCATGTCAAAAAAGTGAGAAATAAAATCCAAAGAATCAAAAAATTAAATTTAACGTAATGTTAATGAAGGTTTGATTTGATTAAATAAACCTTTTTAAAAAGTTTAAATTTCTGTTAAATCTTGAATTTAAACTATAAAAATGAAATTAAAATGCTTATATTAATGGAATGAAATTATTACAATGCATTAAAAAGGATAAACAAAGCCTCTAGTTTATTTAAACAAATTTTTTTTAAATAATGTATTTAATTTTGGATTAATGGGAAGTAGATACTGAGAGGGGAGGGATGAATCAGTACCTCTAAAACTTTTGTATCCTTTAATCAATTAACCTTTGCAATCAATTGTATATCCATTCAATCTTATGTATACTATCTTGATGTGAGTTATATCAATTCATAACATTAACATACATGTGAAAATTCATAGAAACATTCATGAAAGTAATTTGAAACATAACACAAGATATGATATCATAGAAAACTCTTGTTAGGAAGTAAAAACTACGGTGGGGATGGCACCCACAAAATCTTCACTATCTGCCAATTGGAAGGGGCAAGTTAAGGCTTAGAATTTGATCACTTCTGATGATCTACCCTATTAAGAGTATCGGTGGAGACCTATTAAAGTATACTTTTTTAAGAGCTTTAGTAACACTATTGAGTGTGCACTCAGTTAAGAGATTTGTTGTTGGACTGTTAAATCCACCTTCCTTGAAAGGATTTTTACACTTTGATCCACTTGTTAGAATGATAGAAAATTACAAATTGACATGGTAAATGCAATCTCCTATTGCTGATATAGATCCAATTTAGTTTACATGAAAAATATTATCACCTAATTGTGATTGAATAATACCTCTAATTCTCGGTATCCTCTATTCTTGGTCCTGATAACCAAATTAACCTTTTGTTGTTCTTGTTCTTGAAACTCTCAATCTAATCCATAGATGTTCTCTTTGGCTTCATTCATGCTTTCTTTAATTTTTGTACACACATTAATGAATGATTGCATCATCTATTTATAGATGGATTGGCTTCATCAAGTTTCAAGAAAAACAATGTTAACTCTAAGATCAGGTTTACAACTTGTACCTAGATCTCCTAGTCTATGTGTTTTAAATCAGTTAGATGGATTAAAGAACTTACATTCATGTATATTGTCCCTAAAGAAATAGATTTTAAAAAAATCAATATCCTATAAATAGAATACACTTTCTTTATCTGACGTGGAAGTCAGATCCACTTTTTGCAGGCTACAACTAACTTTTGGTTTTTGTCTGTCAATTATGCTCTGACTGTCCTTCAGTTTTGTTCTGTCAGTTGCTCTTATTTGTATTTCAATCTGCACTAAATCTTGTGTGTCAGGTTCCTCTTTCAGGTTCCTCTTTATCTTTATGTCATTGCATTTTTGGTTTACACACTAAGTTGTGTCGTCAGTTCTCTTAGCACTCAGTCATCTTTGGTGATCTCTTTCTATCTGATCTTTGGTTTTCTCTGTCCTGTCTTTCGGTGTATGCTTATCGAAAGTGTTGTTTGCATACTAATGGAAAATTAATGTCATCAATCTCCCCCTTTGACATTGGTATCAAAAAGTGATATGTGCAAAATACTAACAAAATGTTAAGTAGATACAACATATATAATCCTTAGTCATTTAATGACTCCCCCTATGCATATGCTGGTATATTACTACATATGATATATTTCCTTCTACATATCATTTTCCCATATGAATATACATATACATATTTACCATTTTCCCATCTGAATAAATGAATATATCATTTTTCCTTTTATTTTATACTCACATCATTTATATCATTTTCCCCCTTTTTTTATATTAAGGGCAAAGGTCTTTACCTTAGAGTTTATCAAAAATGTGGGAGTGTAAAGAATTCATGTCTTCCATGATTTTCTCCCATTGTTCTTTGAGGTTCTCTAAAGCCATGTGTTTGAGTGTGATCTTTGAGTGCATGTCATAGATGATGTCTTCTATAGACATCTCGGGGGTTCCTATCAGTTGCCTTGCTGAACTGATATGTTGTTGGAGCAGTGTAAGGTTCGGTAGAAGTTGAGCTTGGAGCTCAGTGACTTATTCCCTAAAGTGTGTCTCTACTTCCCACAGGTCCTTCCTTAACCATTTTATCTCTATGATCTTCTCATAATGCAGCTTAACTGCTTTGTCTCCATTGGTGGTTAAACTTTTTGAATTGTTTTCTAGATCCATATCCAGCCTTGCAATGTTGTCACTATTCTCTTTAGTGAACTTGTCTATTGTTCTCAATTTCTGAATCAAGGTTATAGCTTCAGATATTATTGGATCTAATTAGTGATGAATTCTGATAGATCTACCTTATTGACTGCCACTTATTGGTTGATGTTTTCAATAAGATTTTGTTGGTACTTCAGCTCTTCTCTCTCCTCAATTGCCTTCTTTGCATCTATATTCTAAGTTTTTATTGCATCGGTGAGAGTGCCTAATTGATCTAGAATGGGCTTGTTTTGATCAATATCAACATCAGGTACAATTTGGTGCAAATTGTCCTATGTTTTCTCCAGTACCATGGAGTCCCTGTGTTGTTTCTTCAGCTTCTCCTGTAATGCCTTTCTTTGGCATATTTCTCTGTATTCTTGTAATGATTCAAAGTCAAGTGTAGATGGGTCACACTTTGGTATTTTTATAAGTTCATCCAAGGTGACTTCAAACTTATTTTTCTTTGATTTCTTCTTCTTCTTTTGTGAATCACTAGAATGTAAAACCATTGCCAATTTCTCAGCTTTCTCAGTTGTGATCGATGAAGTGACTTGTTGTGCTTCTTTTTGCTACTTGATGTTAGTTTCAACTTGTTGTGTGTCTGTAGACATCTACACATTCACCTTTACATTATCGGTAGCACATTTTTTTATTTCCTTGGGAGTGCCATCTTTAGGTTTGTCTCCTTCATCGGTGTCCTTAGATTCATCCTTATTTGTTTATGCATTCTTATATGTTGTATCTGCATCCTTTTCTTTATCTCCTCTAGTAACCTTATTAGTATTGGTTACATCTTGAGTGGCTTTGATGTCTTTCTGACCATCGATGTTGTCCTTGTTTGCCTCTTCTCCTGCATCCTTGGGAGTGTCCTTATCTGGTGACTTGTCCGCCTCTTATAGAATATTGATAGCCTTGTATCAATATTGGCATGTTTCCTAGAATGATTACCTATGCAGTATCAACATTTGTGGCATGTTCATTAGTTGTGTCCTTTGCAATAGTGACATCTTCATCTTTATTAACTTCCTCTACTGGGTCATCGGTGATGTCAATGATGTTTTTATATACAATGTTGTCATTTGTGGTGTCTAGCCATGATTCATCTGCAACAACTGCATTCTTGTTTCTGGTTGTGTCATCTTCATCCTTTTCTAACTCAACAGATGTGTCATCTTGAGTTGCCTTGTCAACATCTTGTTGTTGAAGGTCTTTTTTAGGGATTTCCTCCTCAACTGGTCTATTCATAATTTTACACCATTTCTTGTGGCTATCATGCTCAAGCTCTATAATCTTTCCTTCAAGAAATTTATATGCTCTCAGCTTTGGTCAGAACTCCTTTTTGTACTTCTCCATCATTTCATCTATTTCTACCTTCTTTGATTTAGGTGGCATGAGAGTAACAAGTACTCTTTCTCTTATTTCTTTCTCATTCTTCAAGGAAAATGTCCAATGGGAGTATAGTCTATCCAATAGTTCTCTTGGTACATGATTTCCTTCAAACTAAATCGGTACATATTTGAACCTATACATTTTTTCTATGATGGCATCCTATATTTTATTATAATCTTCTGGATCTAATCTCAACCATCTTCTAATCTTTGAATATGTAATATATCTAGAATTTTCAATAGATTTTCATATGTCATCAATAGAATTAGGAGCTTGTACCTTGACACTTCCTGCCTCTATAGCTTCATCTTTCTCAGTATCTTCAATATCCTCTTAGTTTCTATTGAATTTCCTTCCTCTTTTGTTTTTCCCTCTCTTCGGTGTGGCAACTTATCTTTTGTAAGTCCTGACCTTTCCTTTCTTCAAAGGTGAAGGAGTAGAATCCTTTGATGTTTGGCTTCTAGTTCTAGAAGTAGTTGTTGTCCTTGGATTTTTAGTTGGTGGAGGAGGTGGTGAATCTGACTCTATTTCCTCAGAGTCATCCTTTTTATTATCTTTACTAATAGATAATTGTTCTTCTGTTTCTTCCTCCTGTTCAACTTCTTCATCCTGTTCAGCTTCTTCTTAAGTTGCCGACAGTATTTTCTTGAGATTCTTCACCATTTTTTCCTTCTTTCTGACAATTTTCTTAACGACCAGGCCAGATTGTATTCTTGTCTTGGCCTCCTCATATTTTTCAAATTTGGTTTGTCTCTTATCTAATGGTTCATTGATCAAGGCATCAATTGCCTTATTTTCAAGATCAATGTTTATTTCATACTCCAATGGTTGTAACCATGTTGTCCTCGGTATAGCGGGCTTGATATATGTATTGTTTGTATCAACCATGAAGCATATCTCATCTTTATACTTCTCAATGAGTTGTTCAGGGATTCTTACCCTCTTTTGCATTCGATCTTTGAATCCATTGAAGTATTCATCCATGACTATTTCAAAGTTATCTCCTAGTGTGGTTATGTGCTCACTGATTTGCATGGTGACTGGTTTGGTGTTGTCCCATTTCACATCTCTTACCAATCGGAATGTTTCTTGAAAATAAAATAAAATACATATTATGAGTGAGCCAAACTTACATGTGTTTAAATTCACATTCCTAATAGTCTTTAAATTATCTTTTAATTGATTCAGGAGTAGTTTGGATAAGTCTAATTGTGTTCCCTTCTTCACAATTTTGTAGGTTGTGTCTATTGCACCTGATGCTATGCTATTAAACTTGCTTTCTTGGAATAATTTGTAGCCTAGAACACATACACCAAATTTTATCTCATCATTGGTTAATGTGGTAACTATTAGTCCTCTACCATCTCATTTGGCTCCTTTCATCTTCTTGCTCTCTGCCTTAGGTGGATGCTTTAGTGCCTTTACTTTCTTGGTTATGGGGTAACCGGTGACTGCTATTATATGTTGAATGTAGACCTCTGAATTCGGCACAAACACAACATAGTCTTTACACAATCATTCAATTCACAAAGACAAACATGAATTATTTGTTCTGCGGATTCAATTGAGGTGACCTGTTGCCTCCTAATCAGTTGGGGATGTTGAGTTTACCCTCAGAATGAGAGCCAACAACCTGACCATTGCTAAAATGGAGGATTTTAAGAATGCAAGAAGACAAGAATTGCCAATAAATCTAAAAAATTGCCATTAGTCTATGAGAAAATGCTCTTAATCTATGAATTGAGAAGCAACTTAAACTATGAAAGCAAATTAGACTAATCTGGGAATGAATTGCAACTACTCTATGGAAGTAAAATGCAATTAATCTAAATAAAATGAAAGTACTTGTAATCTAGAAAAGAATTGCCTTTAAGCTAGA
>MU223540.1:2437581-2452477 GCA_018584345.1 Thuja plicata | reverse complement strand
GCTTGAAATATGAAAGAAATTAAATGCAAAAATTGCCTATAAATTTGATGCTCTCCAAAATCATCCTCCTTAATGAAGAAAAAGAGGTCCAATTTATAGAAAACCATGGAAAGAGAGTGAAGAGTTTCTTGAAAAGAAACCGTTGTCTCTTCATTCTCTTTTGAGACAAATATGCAAAGATTATTTAAATAAAAGGGTGAATTATTGCCACATAAGTGTCCTTTCATATGGAATTCCTTTTTGAGGATAATTCATCCAAAAATTAAATAACCTTTCAATTCCTTTTATGTATATTAGCCAAAAGGGGTGGAATTGATTTAATTAAAAGCACTTAAGACTTCAGGATTAAATCAATTAGTCATAGGGGTTTTTAGCTAATAATCATTGAGAATTTAGGAACTAAATGTAATGTCAGATTTATGCAAATTTGGGTTTTCTGCATTTGAAACTCAGTCAATTAAAGTCAATCAGGAGAAGAATTTTCCCAATACAATAGGACTTCAAAGATGAGAAAATGCACAAAAATTGATTGGTTTATTTAGGTGCCAATTTTGGGGTGTTACATTTTTCCCCTCTTTGAATTGATGTGCGAGCAGCACATTGATTCAAAGAATAGTTTGAAGTGAAGATCGGAATCAAGGTTAGGTTGCCCCAATGTCCATTGATAGTTGATGAAGATCTAGGACTATCTCCAGAATCAGGGTTAGGTTTCCCCAATACGAAGGTTAGCCCTCTGAGATCTAGGTTAGATTTCCTAGATAATGGTCTAAAGAGTTTTTGAGAGTCATCTTCAGAATGAAGTGTAACTTTAAGGAATTAGGGTTAGATTTCCCCAATACCCAATGAGATTTCAAGAATCTTCTCCAGAATGAAGCTTGATCCTTAAGGATCTGAGTTAGGTTTCTCAGATACCTAGAAAGATAGATGACAAGATGCGAGACATCAAGATGCCCCTAGAGATTCATGACCATGGAATATCAAATTTTGACCATAAGGTATGAAAAACTAAATATGCCCCAAGTGATGAGATGCCCCTAGTGATGGGGAGTTTTGATTCAGATTAGATTGATTCAAGAATGATGTGAAAAGATTCAATGATGCAATCATCTTGCCCCCTCGAGAGCGAAATTGAAAGAAGACACATCATAATGGTGAGAGTGAGAAATCGTAGAAAAAGATAGATCAAGAGAGAGCAGAATCAATTTAGAATGATCGAGAGGTCCTGTTGATTAGGTTTGATTATAGTTGACCAAAATTGACTAGAGTTGACTTTGATGAAAAGATTGCAGAATCTGAGAAAATGATGACAAGAGATAATCCTGACAAGAAAACAACATCAAAAAATTGACTGCACAAGTGTCCGATCATGTTAGTCCCAAATTTTTTTAAAAAAACATGATTTTGAGCTACTTAAGAGTGTCAAATTCAATTTCAATCACGAAAATGGATTTAGAACGGTCCATTTAGCCAAGGGTGCAATTTTCATAGAAAATGGAGCACTTTGAAAAATTAGGTGAAAGGCTATATAAGGCCCGGGGGGGTCATTTTCAAATCATTATTCACCTTTGACTTTAGCGATGGTGAGAGCTCCAACTAATATTGATAGCATTCCCGTGCACATGCATCAATTTGAGCGCACCCGACGGTACAACTGACTAGCAGAGTATGATGCACCTATGAGTATTCATAAATGGATCTTGTATTTCTGCAAAAAATAAATCAATTTTTAGTGTTAGTGAGTTTTTTAAGCTTTTTAAATCTCGTCTCACCAAGTCTCGCATGAGGAAATAGTTTCCTCATGCTGGGCCTAATCGCATTTCGCGCGAGGAAACTGAATCCTCGCGCAGGTTGGGGATTTTGTGCGCAAGCCCCTCCCCAGCGCTCGCGCAAAGAGAGCGTGTGCACTGTGCGAGAATCCTAGAATCTCATGCAAGAACACATCCCACCTCGTGCAAGCTAGAAAGCTCACGCGGGACAAGAGTTTCCTCATGCGAAAAAAGAGTTTTCTCGCATGGGAAACTGGCAAAAATCAAAAATTATTATTTTTCTTGCGTCACAAAGTCAACCAGTTGAACTGTGTGTAGAATAGTTTCATAGTTGCATTTGTTGTCTTTTGCTTTCAAAATCATCATTGTTGAGGTACTGATCAATTTTTTTCCCTTGCTTTGCAGGTTGATCTCCCAAACATCGGTTTCAGATCCCATCATCCTATCATGGGTGAGCTGCTACAGAGATTATCAAATGCCGACGGGGCCCACATTGATGGGCTAGGATTGACATATCTGTGTGATGTACTCAATATTTAGGTAAATCACAGACTATTTGGGGCCCTAGTTGAGCATCTCCATTCAGAGACGAATACTTTCCATTTGCCACAGGGAGAGATGACGGTGACTCTGGAGGATGTATAGAAGATTTTGAGAGTGCCATTCCATGGAGCTTGTGTAGAGTTTTGCACGTAGTTGAGAGATGGTACACAGGCTTTGAGAGCCATTTTTTAGGATCAGTTGGTGGTGGGCCAGGCCATCTTGTGGGAGGAGCTAATACATACTTATGGCCAAGATTACCCCTTGGCAGTTATTCTCGCACTATTTTTGAGCTCTCATCTGGTACCCGATCTTGGTTAGCACGGTTTGGAGTGCGGCTGGGGTGTTATGTTCCAGAAGATGCTAGATGTGCCTATAGTAACTTACAGATGGGGCAAGTGCATGCTTGCCCAGATGTATCATGAGATGCACAAGATCGTGTATCAGGGTGCTTGTACTATGGCGGCAGGAGTCATCGTGCTACAGATTTGGGCCTGGGAGCACCTTCCCGTGTGTAGGCCAATTTTTCATGATACATGGTAGCCATTAGAGCCGTATATTTATAGATACACTGGTCTGATGACCCAGCCTGCACTGGGTAAGACTGAGCAGTGGCAAGCGCAGATTGATGATATGGCTACAATTATATGGTGACCTTAGGCATCTATTGAGGTCTGGGATGATGCTCATCATGAGATATCATATATTTTATGTTCACGTCCTCTGATAGGATGTACCATTACAGTGATCGAGCACTTCTTACTTACGTGTGTGTTGCACCAGTTCAGGAGGCCACAAGATGTATCTCTCAAGTATTGCACTTATGCCCGATTCATCGATGAGATGAAGAAGGGTTGGCAGAGGTAGCTTGACAGGGGGTGTAGCATGATAGACGCCCATGTACCACTAACTTGGTGGGATCACATGGCAGCAGTGATGAATGCAGGTGTGACACCTACATACAGAGATCAGCTATTAGCGCATCCATTTCCTAGATTCACATCTCTAGTGGGTTAGATACCTCAAGTGGTGTAGCCACCACCACAGTAGCAGGCATAGTAGGTTCCTCCTCTGGGACAGTAGCCTCAGGATCAGCAGCCATAGCAACCACCACTTCAGCAATAGGAGAGAGTGGTACATCCACGTACACATCAGACTGATATCCTTGTGAGGCCCATGGGATCAGATATAGGTGCTGGGCCTAGTGGCTTCCAAGATAGAGCTACAGAGCAGGGAGATGATATTGTCATGGCCAATGCAGTTCTGATTGATCCTCTAGTAGGCAGACAGGTTACTCAGTTACAGGAGGATCTCCATAGAGCAAGAGAGAGGGTACCATAGACACAGAGGGAGCGTGATGACCTCCATACACAGGTGGTTATCAGAGATACATAGATATCTGAGTGAGGCCAAGAGATCTGAGAGTTGCGAGAGGCATTGGCTCGATCCCAGCTAGAGACTAGATATGAGGCTGCCCAGGCTGCTTATTATTATGTTGCATATACTCTTGCAGTTCCTGAGGCAGAAGATCAGATTTTACCTTTTTTAGAGTATGTTGGCACTCGGGCTATTCCACAGGGACCACCTCCAGCATGACCACCTCCATAAGGACCACCTCTGGGTCCTCCTCCTCAATAGCAGGGCATGCCCCCACCTCCACCTCCTCTAGGGGGTTAGAATATGATGTATATTGTACCACCATTTTGACCTATTTGTACTCGAGTAGCACCCTTGTACATTCAGACCGATCGATATATATATATGAGCTCAATTTTTTGGCATCATTGTACATGTGTATACATTGCTTTTAAATGTGTATGTTTTATGAGATAATTTCCTATATGATTTAGATGTATGGATTATAAATGTATGCAATGGATGAATATGCAAATGTTTATGCACATGTTTTATTGATGTATGAAAAATGCTATGATAGATGTTAGATAGATAAATGCTATGTATGATTTGATTTATGCTTATAATGGATGCACATGTTTATGGATATATGTATACAAATGAATATATGGAAATGCACTTCTTGGAAATTAATGTAATGTAATGAATGCAATGGTACTAATCATCTCATGTAGGGTATTCACAATATACAACTAGTACTAGCCAAAAGGATGCGCACGAAGATTGAGAACAAGGATCAGACACTTGTGTAGTCAAGAAGAACCATGATGAAATATGAGGACCTTTGAATAATGATAAGATAATGAAGAGAGCAGAAAAACTACCACATTGCAAGCCTAAAATGCGAATGCAAGCCTACAATGCAAATGCAAGCCTAAGCTAAATGTAATTCTAGGACTTTGGTTGTTGGACTCATCATAATTATCATCATCGGGTGCTTTTGGATCATCAGAGTCAATACAATCCTTACTGGTGCCACCGTAACCACAATAATATGAATATGACTTTCATCAGATAAAATGTAGGAAATAGATGTAAGCACCGAAGGCACAAAAGCCAAGGTGACCCGAACATTGTTTCCAGTTTGATATAGTAACAATTCACAAGTAAACAAACATAACAATAATAGCCAAGGAGATAATTCTGACCTCCCCTTGGTGTACAAATAAACAAGATCAATGGATGTGAGGATTTTCCACCTTAATGCAAAAGATCTTATCACATACACCTTATTTTTTTGACGTTGTCGGATAATCAAAACCACACCAACAAGCAGTAGACAAAGAAAATATCAGTGAAATCATAAGAACATACAGCATACAAAGAAAGAGTCAATCATATATTAGCATGTTTCGAGGCTTACGAATGTGTCGATGTTTAGGGTGTTGAAAAGCACCATTATGCTTGTGAGTGCAATGTGTTTGATTGCTATCAAGAGACATTTACGTTGCGAGATATCAGATGTGTGTTGAAAAACATAGATGTGTCCAAAGAGAGTGTTGAAAAACATTGTTTGATTAAGGTGTTGAGAAACACCAGTTTGTGCTAGTAGAAGGTTGTCCTTTGACAAGATTACTGACTCAAGTGTAAAATGAAGAGTGATCAAAGTGGGGAACCATGCCCCCAAGTAATGAATGGATCTAAGCCGAACAAACAGATAGTGAAACAATGCAAGAAATCTCAGCAATGTAGTGACAGTAGGCAGACTCAGTGAGAACCGCTGGTGACTGTCACAAGAGATTCTCAAGCATAAAGATTGATAATGAGATCAAAGCATTAGTAGGTAGACACAGTGAGAACCATTTGTGACTGATGGGAAGAGAGAGTCTCAAGAAGAGACGAAGTGCTACGAGGCATCAACAGGCAGACACAGTGAGATCCACTGGTGACCGATGCAAGAGGAGAAGGACTACAAAAGATAAGACAATGCCCCCTAGACCAGGAACATGCCCCCGAGAGTGACTAGTTTCAATCCATGTGAGGTCAAGCAAAATCTTGAAGATGACTGAAAGCAAAAGCATGCACACACTAAAGCAGAAAAGTGAACTAAAGCAGGAAAGCAACTGCCAGAAAGCCAAGACATGTTGCGACGGATAAAGCATTGTGAAACAAGAGGCACCTGTTTATGAGGTTTTCACCATCTTGGCAGAAATTCTATTTTTGCTACCATGACACCTATTTACCAGGTTTTCATTAATGGCACATATTTCTTTTATTCTCTTTTTTTGTATTTTCAATTTTTTATTTTTTTGTTCTTTTTCTTTTTTTGATTTTTTTTTGTATTTTTTATTTTTTCATTTTTTTTTATATTATCAAGGTGCCTATTTACCAGGTTTTCACCAGGATAATAGATACATCAAAGCGCCTATTTGCCAGGTTTTCACTAAGATGATCATTTTTTCAGGACATTTTACAATTTTTAGGATTTTCTCATAAATAAAGTATGTACATGAGCATGCAGAAGATATATTAGCTATAGAATATCTTCAAGTGAAGAGCGTTGATGGGCTCTTTGAGTGGTTCACCTTCTATAGTGGAGAGCTGATAAGTGCCAAACCCAAATACTGTAGTAATGATGTAAGGACCAAGCCAGTTCGGCTCAAACTTCCCTTTCTGAGTCTGTTGCTGCTGATTTTTAGGATTCTCTCTTAGGACGAGATCACCCATTTGGAAGTCTCTTGGTCTGACTTTCTTATCATAGCTTTTTGATATCCTCTTTTGATATGCTCTGAGATGATCGAATGCCACCTTCTGATGTTCATCCAGTAACTCAAGCTCTTGAATCTGAGATATTATAATGTCATCATCTGTAATGAGGCCTTTCAAAGAGACTCACAATGTAGGAATCTCAACCTCAATAGGCAGTATAGCATCTATGCCATAGACTAAAGCAAAGGGCGTGGCCCCTGTTGGCATTCTTATACTGGTGCGATAGGCCCATAAAGTTGAATTTATCTAGAGGTGCCAATCCCGTCCAGACTTGTGTACCGTACACTACAAGATCTTGAGAATCATTTTGTTAGAAGCTTCAGCTTGCCCATTACCCTTGGGGTAATAAATAGAAGACCAATGTTGAATGATCTTGAACTTAGCACATAAATTTATCAGATCTTTATTCTTAAACTGTCCCCCATTGTCAGTGATAATAGAGGAAGGTACACCATATCTACAAATAATGTAGTTTAAGATAAACATAGCTACATATTTTCCATCAGCTACATTGAGAGGTACTGCCTCAACCCATTTAGTAAAATAATCCGTAGCAGTGATGATGTACTTGTGTCCTCTCAAGGAAGATGGATATATCTAACCTACTAAGTTGAAAGCCCACTATTGAAATGGCCAAAAGGTGATAAAAGGAATGAGTTCCTTAGCTGGAGCATGAATCAAGTTTCCATGGAGTTGACATTGCTTGCAAGATTTGGCAAACTGCGTAGCTTCCTTCTCCATATCGAACCAATAATAACCAGCTCTAATAATCTTATGAGCTAGTGTCAGACCATTTGAGTGAGAACCACAATGCCTTCATGTACCTCTTCTAACGCGTGTTTAGACTCATCAGGTTCTAGACACCTAAGGAGGGTACTGTCTAGACCCCGTCTATACAAGTTGTTTTCTATGATGACATACCATGAAGCACTGTGGATTAGATGGCACTTTTCATTTCTAGTATATGTGTTAGGAATAGTTTGGTTATGGAGATAGGATTATATGTGGTGGTAGCGAGATGAATCATGTCTGATTACTAAACAGACCATCTGGGAGTCAAGAGAGTCATAGGTAGGGTAGCAGAATGTCTCCACTAGGAACTCATGTCTGAAATCGTTCTTTGGCATTTGTAACATAGAGGCTAGAGTAGCCATAGCATTAGCCACTTTATTATCCACCCAGGGAATTTGCTAAAAAGTAACATGTGCAAATTAATTCTTAAGGCTGTCAACCATCCTTTTATAGGGTACCAACTTTTCATCTTTGGTTTGATAAGTATTATTGACTTGATTGATAACCAGTTGTGAGTCTCCAAAGACTTTTAGTTCATCCACTCACCATTCAATAGAAATCTTGAGTCCATTGATTAGAGCTTCATACTCAGCGGTATTTTTAGTACAAGGAAACATCATTTTATATGCCTTCGGTAAGGAGTACCGCTGAGGTGTGATAAACAAAATTCTAGCTCCTGACCCCTATTGAGTGAACAAACCATCAAAGAACATTGTCCATATTTGATGCGTGAGAAGCATAATGGACTCATCTGGGAATTCCATTTTTAATGGTTGGTGATATGTAAGAGGTGCTTCAGCCAATTGATCTGCAATCGCCTGTCCTTTAATAGCTTTTCTCTCAACATATACAATATCAAACTCACTAAGGATCATGACCCATTTAGCTAGTCAACCTGTGAGGGTAGCTTTACTGAGTAAGTATTTCAATGGATCAATCTTTGTGATTAGCCTTGTAGTGTGAGCCAACATGTAGTGTCATAGCTTCTGGGAAGTGAACACTACTGCTAAGCAAGCCTTCTCAATTACTGAATAATTCATTTCGTAAGAGACCAATGTTTTGTTGATGTAGTAAATGGCTCTTTCTTTATGATTTGGATCTTCTTGGGCCAAGAGAGCACCCAAGGATGTTTTCATCACTGAGATATATAGGATCAAAGGCTTCCCCTGAATGGGAGGCATCAGTATGGGTGGATTAGCTAGATACTGTTTAATCTGTTGAAACTCTTGTTCACACTCTTTGTTCCAGTCATAAGTCACACCTTTATGCAGAGTTTTTGTGAAAGGTTGTGACTTGTCAGCTAATTGCAAGATAAGCCTCCTAATAGATTGGATTCAACCTTGGATACCCCTGATTTGTTTGATATTATGGGGTGGTGGCATTTCCATTATAGCTTGTACATTTTTCGGATCCACCTCAATTCCTTTCGCTGAGATAATGTAGCCAAGTCATTTTCCAAAAGTAAACCCAAATTCACATTTCTTAGGGTTTAGACACAACCTGAATTTCTCCATATGATCTAGTATAGGACCTAGATCAGTGAGATGTGTCTTTCTATCCATACTTTTAGCAAGTGTGTCATCCATGTAGTCCTCCATTGTCCTATGCATCATCTCATGAAATATTATAGTAACAGTTCTTTGATAAGTAGCCCCAGCATTCTTTAAACCAAAGGGCATAACATTCCAATAGAATGTACCCCATGCACAAGTAAAATTTGTTTTCTCTTGGTCCTCTGGTGCAATTTTGATCTGATTATAGCCAGAGAAGCCATCAATTAATGAATACATCTCATATCCCGTTGTCATATCCATGATCATGTCAATATTAGGAAGTGGAAAATCGTCTTTAGGACATGCCAAATTTAAGTCTCTAAAGTCTGTGCAGACCCTAATAGATTTTTCATGTTTAGTCACTGGGACTATATTAGAAATCCACTCTGCATAATTAATTGCCCAGATAAACCCAACTTTCAGAAGTTTTTCCAATTCTACCTTGATCAATAAAGCTACATGCGGATGCATCTTTCTAATTTTTTGTTTGACAGGTTTCACACCTGGTACTATTGATAAGTGATGCATAATGAGATCAGGATCCACACCCGGCATGTCAGAATATGTCCATGCAAAATTTATCTTTTTCTCTTGGAAAAATTCTATAAATTCCTTAAGTTGCTCTGTAGATAATGACTTGGCCACGTGAATGCTATGTGGATGCTCTTCTATTCCCAGATTTATCAGCTAAGTTGGTTCAATCAACACTGATGAGTGTTCCTGGAAGTGACTCAGAAGCACATCAAGTACCTCACCTTTAGGCGCCTCAGAGAGGTTTTCACCTTCGGGTACATCTTTTCTTTTTACTTTTTTTGACTCTGATACTGCCACAATGTGGTTTTCACCATCAGAGCGCTTATTTTTTCTTCTTTTAATTTTTTGACTAAGGTACTTGATGTCAGCCTCGGTCATGTTGACACTTTCTTCACTAGTGGAGGACATTATGGGCTCAATAGCGTGAAGGTAGTAGGCTAAAGTGTAATCATTCTGGAATGTAAGGACTTCACTGGATGAAGAAGGGGAATTCCAGTCTATTAATTTAGGATGTTAGAGGGAAAGAGATGTGACAGGTTCAAGTGCATCCACAATATGGTCATTAAAAGTGTTAACTAGAAAGATGGGAGCTAAACTAATCTTGTCCAAAGGTGTGTTTGAATTCTTTTGATCCCTAATGATTGAAGTAGAAGACATCTCAACACCTATAGACTCGGACTCATTAGGCTTTTCACTAGACCCCTCACTTATGTCGAGAATTCTTTCATAAGATCCTACTAACAAACTATCAAACTCATACTCATGAGAGTCTGTATCCGAACTCTGACTTAGATGCTTACACCATGAAGGTTTCTGAGTTCTTGCAATACTAGTTTGTTCTTGTGTCCACCTTTCTTGAAAGTGTGGTGGTATGTACTTTTCTCCTTGGAAGTTAGGATCTTGTAAGTCTTTCCATTGCTCATAAGTGAGTTTCTCAAATTGAGTTGTTTGATCAGAATCACTGTCTATTTCAGCAGTACAGGTGCGTGTAACAAACTTATGTGGCTCAACAAAGAAAGATGCCAGGTCTGGAGGGATGGGATAAGGAAAGCAATCCTCATCTGAGTTGTCTTGTATAGTGTCAATTGTAGTTGTGCTTTCAGGTTCTGGTGTAGGCTCTACTTTTGGCACAAATTTATTGATCCCTAGATGAAACGGAACCTTTTTGAAACCTAACCTAGTGGTATCTTTTGTCTTTAGACCTATAGCTTGGATAGGTTCCCATTGCCATTCACACCTATCGGGCCACTTCCTTTGTACCCAAAATGTTTCATAATCTTAAGACCCTCACTGTTAGGATTTAATTCATGAGCCAAGGTAGTTTGTTCAGTTGTGTTCTTTCCTTTACAGAGCCAAGCTTTGATAGCTCTTTCCTTGTCCTCATCTTCCAATGGTATATTATACCTTACAACTGTACCCTCATAAACTACTTCGGGGGTAATGGAAGATTTGTTATGTTCAGAAGGTCTTCCATAAGATCTAGGAGATAGGGGTAGAGCCGCTAATGATAGCATGGGCTCCATTTGATATCCCCCCATGCCTATATCTATGATTTTCAGTGTCTGTTACATGTCTTTGAGCTTGGCATCATAGAGTTCTATGTATTCTCTATTAATCGGAACAAGACTGTCAGCTGATTGAGTGAGAGAATTACAAGAAGAACCCATGCTAGTGGGAACGGTCACCTCTGTACCTTAAAAAGAGAACTTGATACATTGATGGTATGTAGAAGGAATCGCTTTCATCTCATGGATCCATGGTCTTCCTAGTAAAATATTATATGCAAGAGGAAGGTCTAGCACCTGACATATGATGTCTCTTTCAACTGGGCCAACCCAAATGGGTAACACGAATAGACCTCTAGATGTTCTCTCTTCTTCATCATAAGCTTTTATGGTAATTATTTTGCGGGAATCTATGTGATCCTTGCCATAGCCTAGTTGAGCAAGAAAATGAGCGAAGCAAATATTAAGACCAACACCATTATCAATGAGCATGCAACAGACTAGATGTTTTCCTATCATGACTTCTATGTGTAGGGGAGCATTGTGCGGGTGACTAATTGAATGATCATCTTCTTCAGAGAAGGATAAATAATGCGGCGAGGTCAAATGACCCACCATGGATTGAAACTGATCCAAGTTGATATCTTTGGGGACATTAGCTTCAGTGAGAGCTTTGTCTAGAATCTACCTATGAGCAGGCAAGATTTTTAATAGCTCAAAAATAGTTATCTGAGCATTGGTCCTTTGAAGTTGGTCAAGAATGCTATAACTAGCAGTAGGAGGTGTAGGGACCACCTTCGTGGTCTTGTTGGTAGAACCAAAAATAGTCTTATCCAAAGTTTGTTTTGGCGTAGACGTAGCAACAGGAGGATTAGGACCCTTGATAGAGATTCTAGCTTTAGATCTAGTAACAATGTTCGCACAATCTTGACATGTTTTAGATTCATATATTTGAGACCTAGGGCCTCTCAAGAAAAATGGGGTTCTGGGTCTAGAAACATTCCCACTTCCCTTGCTGGCAAACATATTGCAATATTCCACTCCCATTGGTTCAATCATGTTGATCACATTATTGTAAGTGGTATTGGCATAATTAACTTTGGCATTATTATTCTGAGCGTTGGAGGATTCACCTTTCTCATGATGAGGAAATGGGTCTTTGAATGCTTAATGATCTGAATTCTTGTTATCATTCTCCACAATGATGACCTGGTTATCGATCAAGTCTTGAACTTTATGTTTTAATTGGAGACAAGTAGTAGTCTTGTGACCTTTGTTACGATGGTAATCACAGTAAGCATTCTCATTCCACCAATGAGGTCTTGGTTGTGGATCATATAAATGTTTCTCAAAAGGAGAAAGAATTTGATTTTGCACCAAATTTTTGAAAACCACATCAATCGGTTCTCCTAGAGAGGTAAATTCACACTTGGGTCATGATGCCCAAGGTTTGTTGCCAGAAAATTTAGAAGGCTATTGAGTATTGATCGTAGCCTTTTTGATAGCTTTGGTCACTTGCATACCCAAGGTGAGATTAAAGACTGGTTTTGAAGAAGTTGAATTCACGTTATCGACCACCCCATCGTTCACAACATCTCTATTTTTGTTGGGAAATTTACCTTTGTCTTTGTTGGACGATGAGGAATTATGCTCGTTATCTTTATACAAGGTTAATTCACCTTTTTTAACCATGAAGGCTTCTATTCTAATAGCCTATTTTATCATACTATCAAAGTTAAGGGGACCTTGAAGTTGGACTTGATACCCGAAGTCAGGGGTGAGATTATCCAAGAATATATCAAGTTTCTCGGACTCAGGTATTTTGCGAGGGTACTTTGTGCAAAGTTGTCTCCATCTTTGGAGAAAAGTCAAGAATGGTTCCCTTTGCTTCTGTTTAAGGTTGCAAAGATCCCTTATGTTAATAGGATGTTGAATATTATGAGAATAGTGTTGCATAAAGAGATTGGCAATCTCATCAAAAGTTTTGATGCCAGTGGGCAATCGTGAGAACCATTCCATAGCAGGCCTACCCAAACTTTGAGGAAAAAGACACATCAAATACGTTTGATCATGTATAAAATCCATTGACAAGGCACCAAATTCTCTTAAATGATCTTGGGGATCAGAGGTACCTAGGTACTTGTCATATTTTGGGAGCTCTACACCTTTGGGAAAAGGTTGCATAATAATACTCTTATCAAACGGAAAAGGACATATACTTTCCATTATGAACTGTTGTGTATGTTTGTCCTTATCTTTCATAAGTTGGCTAATTTGTCCTTGCATGTCTTGAATTATCTTATGCAACTTGGAGGTTTCAGTTTCCTCTTCTTTAGCGACAAGCGTATCCAATTGGAAGTTTGCGGGTAATTTGACTCCTTGATTTGCTAAATCTAGAAAATATTTTTCTTTATCTTCCGCAAGGAGTATCTCCATCATTTTAATAAGAGATTTATTAGAATTTGCTGCATCTATATTAGTCTGAGTTATAGGGTCATCTTCATTGCCAAGAATTTCATAAATGCTTTGAGTTTGATCTTGAGCCTGGTGTTGTTCTTGACCTTGTTCATGTTGAGATTGGTCATGACCTTGTGTGTAATCAAAAGGAGACGTCATGTTGTTAACGTGAGATTGTTCTGTATGTACTCCTTCAGTATGAGAGTGAGAACTCATAGCCAATGTGCTCTTTGGAAAATCAAAAGGATTGAAATGTGAAAAAGGATCACTAAGGCAGCGAGGGTCGTTAATAGGATCGACCCAAACAGATGGCTTCTTTCAGAGAAACGGGTTATGCTGATCTTGAAACAACATATTAGAGCAAAATTGAAGCACTGGTTTTAGATTCAAAGTTTGGTCTGCACCAAATGGGGAAGAGGAACGTGATGATCCCTCTTGATTATCCACTTGAATAACAAGTTTAGGATGACCTTTTCCTTGATTGCGAGGTTTACCTCTACCTACTCCAGAACCGCGTATAGGAAAGATATTACCGCTCCTAGTCATAATAGGCATAGACGAAGCTGATACGAGAGGAAACTTAAGATCTGACTCAAAACTCTATCTCTAAAGGTATCGAACAAGATGAGGTAATAGGCTAGAACAGCCAAGGTGTGAGATGCACCCGGCACAAATCGTCGGAGGTATGGCTAGAACAGCCAAGATATGACTATCATTTTGCAAGGTACAAAACACAAGAAAATAGGACAGAGACAAGAGAATTTTGAGTATGAATCAGTTATTTTTCAACTTGGAACAACTAGTTTCAGTCTACAGACAATGAAGGAATAAGCAATCAAATCCCAGACAAGAGGCAGATAAGGCAGATAAACAAACTTAGTTTTCAAGGTAAAGACCAGATTTTGAGACACAGTGAGAACTATTCTCTAACAACATATCCAGGCTTAGGACAATTTTAAGATGATATAAGTCAGCAATCTCTATTTCAAGGTGACAAGCATTCATTTAAAAACACAAAGTTTCAATCAGGTAGTGACGCAAACAGTAGTCAAAAACAATTCCACCAAGGACAAAGCAACTTGGTAGAAACATGGGAGTCTTTGTTTGAATGATAGAATGGATAGTTTAAGACTCAAGAAAAAACACTCAATTATCCCTACAAAGAAAATTGGTTGAGAAGACAAAATCTGTGGCCCGCTATCTTATGCGTATGCATTTACCTCACACAGCAGTGTCACCCTCGAAAGAGCACCCGTGTTTTCAATGTTTCCAAGTACTAAGTATATATGTTTGAAGGTAACCCTTAAATAGGGGCTAGCATCATATACCACTTCAAACATCCAGGTGCATACCTATGTCGATAATCTAGGGGAGAGATTCTTCCCTCTCCCTGCGCACAAATTATGCCTCCTTTCAGAGGTGAACCGGGTAGACATCTAACTAAGAGAGTGTTTAATAGGCTTCCATTCACAATAACCTTTGATGCCTTTGATACAAAGCTGGGGCCTCACAGCCACACCAACACTTGTAAGTCACACACCCTTGCAAGCAAGGCTAGGAGCGGCGCCGCTCAGTATGACAAACAAGGCTTTCTCATGATGATAGTCAAAATCAATGAGAAAGA
>MU223540.1:2395458-2435965 GCA_018584345.1 Thuja plicata | reverse complement strand
CCTATAGATAGATCATAAATGAAAGCTAAACATCTTCAATTCCAATTGAAATTTAGACTAATTATGCAAATTGAGCTTGAAATATGAAAGAAATTAAATGCAAAAATTGCCTATAAATTTGATGCTCCCCAAAATCATCCTCCTTAATGAAGAAAAAGAGGTCCAATTTATAGAAAACCATGGAAAGAGAGTGAAGAGTTTCTTGAAAATAAATCGTTGTCTCTTCATTCTCTTTTGAGACAAATATGCAAACATTATTTAAATAAAAGGGTGAATTATTGCCACATAAGTGTCCTTTCATATGGAATTCATTTTTGAGGATAATTCATCCAAAAATTAAATAACATTTCAATTCCTTTTATGTATATTAGCCAAAAGGGGTGGAATTGATTTAATTAAAATCACTTAAGACTTTACGATTAAATCAATTAATCATAGGGGTTTTTAGCTAATAATCATTGAGAATTTAGGAATTAAATGTAATGTCAGATTTATGCAAATTTGGGTTTTCTGCATTTGAAACTCAGTCAATTAAAGTCAATCAGGAGAAGAATTTGCCTAATACAACAAGACTTTGAAGATGAGAAAATGCACCAAAATTGATTGGTTTATTTAGGTGCCAATTTTGGGTTGTTACAACTACATGGATGACATCTTTGGTTATCACCTTCAGTTCATCAAGCCATAGCTTGTTGTTATGCATTCGGCTTAGCACTAACCCAATCCATTCGGTTTTAAAAACCTTCAGGAACATTAGGGCATTGGTGAGCCCTTTTACTTCTATATGCTTGTGTTCATATTTTATTTTTTCATCTTTGTTACATAGCTTCTTATAAGATTCTTCAACTTCTAAAGCTCCTATTTCTACAGTCTTGCGGTGTATGAAAGATTTAATGTCTTCCACAAGTAAAACCCTAGCTGATATACGTGAAAATACTCCAGCATCGTCAGGTTGTGAGGCAACCTCAGGATGGATCTTGTAGTTAGGTTCCTCACATGCCGAATTCTCGATGAGCTTGAACTCATCCTTCTTTGTGTTCTTGGATTTCATGGTTCTTGATGTCGAGGTCATTTTCAAAAATTTTGGGGGTTCCTGTGAAATGCGCAAAAACAAAGTTGTTAGTTTTGTTGAACTTACTGTTTGTGCTTTGCAAATATTTATGAAGTGCTTTGGAGTGTTGTGTCTCAAGTTGTGGTTTCTCTATGATTCAGTTTCTCTCTGCTCAAAAATCACCTTGGTCACCCTGCTCTAGTCATCTTGAACAATGAGTTGTTTCATTTCCCTATTCATAGCTGATGCCTTAAAATAGGTGTCATGAATGCTTACCAACTCCTCAGTGTATGAATATGGAGTTCATCAGTGAAGAATTCTCTTTCCTTCGATGACAATTATAACATTTTGGAGCAGTCATTATTCCACTTGCTTTTACCGATGGGTTTCAGTGTTGCAAACAACTTGTTCACTTTACTTGTTTACCGACGAGGCTTGGTTTATACTAGAAACTTTTCTTTTAACCGACACTTCTTGATAAGTGTAGGCAGTCTCAGCTTTGAGTGTGTGCCGACGGATTTTAGTATATATGCCCAAAAGCATAGTTATCACAGATTTTAACAAGTAATACCATGATGCATCTTTACTTATGCTAATTTGGAATTATATCAACATATTATGGAACTGATGTAAAATAATAGCTTAGGGTAATGTAGTTCCATACTTACTTGTTCTGCTTAGGTGGGGGTGGTGAGGTCACCAGATCCATTGGATGGGGTGTCACCATTTGCATTGCTCAGTTCAAATTCATCATTGTTTGAAGCTTTTCTCCACATTTTGTTTCTAGCTCTCCAGATGTCTTCAATGGTGTTTCCATTGGGATGTGTGCTTTTTTTTTTTCTGTCATTCGGTCTCTGTAGTCTTTCTTGAGATGACCAACTTTATGACAGTGTAAGCATTCCATTCTATGGTTAGTCCAGCCTCTAGGCTTTCTAGTCCACTGTCTCATATAGTTTGTAGCAATGTGACCATATCTTCCACATGTTGTACAATGTGTCCAAGTATTGTAATCCCATACCTACTAGTTACTGACTCTCTTCAGTTGATAGGGAGTTTCTTGACCTTTAGGCTTCCATGTTTGCCTTTTTCTTTTTCCAGCATTCAAGAGTTGTGTGCCCATTCATTTTTCAAGTAGGATAGTATTTTTCCCTGTAGGTTTCCTTCTCTGGTTGTTTCATCTCAAACTTACATTCATATGCTTTATGTCCTTTCTTGTTACTTTTATAACAAAATCCTATGAATGAAGATATGGATTTAGGAATACCTTTCATTGTGCCTCTACATACATTTGACGTATGGCCTTGCTTTCCACAGTGATTGCATGTAAGCTTTCTTGGTCTTGAATTTGTATAGACATTATTTGGATTAGTTTGATTTGATGATTCTCCATTCTTGGTAAAACCTAGACCGGTATTGTTGTTGACTCTTTGTTTTCCTTCAAGAAAATCATCCATTCTTTTATTGCTTTCTTCATCTTTCTTGATAATTTATTTATGCTATTGCTAAATTCTTATTTCATGTTTCAACTTTTCATTCTCATCCCTCAGTTTGCTGATAGCTTCTATTCTTTCAACAAGTTCAACATTTATTCTATTTTCCTCTTGACTCATAAGAATAATCTGATTTGTAATCTCATGGTGATGCTCTGTAAGTCTTTGTATTTCAAACTCTTTTTCTTGTAGCTTTTCAGTGATCTTTCTTCTATCATCAATAGCTAGTTTTCTTTCTTTCTCATCTCATCTAGCATTGTTCATGACATCAATCATCCTTACCAGCTGTGTCTCTTGACCGATTTGTAGAGATTTAACTTGTCCATCTAGATGTAGATTGATTTCAATTAGGCTTGTGATGCTTTCTTCGGATGTATCTGATGCTTTGCTTGTAGTTGATCCTAAAGATTCAAATAAATATGGTATCTCTTCCTCATGATAATCTATCTCATTATAATGAGATGCCATATTCTTTCTTTCATCTAGCATTTGTCTCATATTGATTCTAGCTTCTTTGTACTGTTCATAGAACATCTGAATTTCAAGCTTCTTATTCTCAATATTTTTATCAAGTCTGTACTTCTCCATTGTATGATCTTTTCTCTTAAGCCTTTACTCTTTCCAAGAAGAGACTTAGCTCTAATACCAATTGTTGGGATTAATGGGAAGTATGTACTAAGAGGGGAGGGGTGAATCAGTACCTCTAAAACTTTTCTATCCTTTAATCAATTAACCTTTGTAATCAATTGTATATCCATTCAATCTGATCTATACTATCTTGATGTGATTTATATCAATTCGTAACATTAACATACATGTGAAAATTCATAGAAACATTCATGAAAGTAATTTGACACATAACACAAGATATGATATTGCAGAAAAATATTGTTAGGACATAAAAAATGTGGTGGGGATGGCACCCACAAAATCTTCACTATCTGCAGATTGGAAGGGGCCAATTAAGCCTTACAATTTGATCACTTCTGATGATCTACCCTGTTAAGAGTATCGGTGGAGACCTGTTAAAGTCTACTATGTTAAGAGCTTTAGCAACACTATTGAGTGTGCAATTAGTTAAGAGATTTGTTGTTGGACTGTTAAATCTACCTTCCTTGAAAGGATTTTTACACTTTTCTCCACTTGTTAGAATGATAGAAAATTATAAATTGACCTGGTAAATGCAATCTCTGATTGCTGATACAGATCCAATTTAGTTTACATGAAAAATATTATAACCTAATTGTGATTGAATAATACCTCTGATTATCGGTATCCTCTGTTCTTGGTTTTGATAACCAAATTCACCTTTTGTTGTTCTTGTTCTTGAAACTCTCAATCTGATCCATAGATGTGCTCGTTGGCTTCATTCATGCTCTCTTTCATTTTTTCACACACATTAATGAATGATTGCATCATCTATTTATAGATGGATTGACTTCATCAAGTTTTGAGAAAAACAATGTTAACTCTAAGATCAGGTTTACAAGTTGTACCTAGATCTCCTAGTCTATGTTTTTTAAATCAGTTGGACTGATTAAAGCACTTACATTCAAGTATCTTGTCCCTAAATAAATGTATTTAAAAACAAATCAATATCCTATGAAAATAATACACTTTCTTTATATGATGTGGAAGTCAGATCCACTTTTTGTGGGCTACAACTTACTTTCATTCTCCGTCTGTCGGTTATGCTGTGACTGTCCTTCAGTTTTGTTCTTTTGATCACTCTTATTTGTCTACCAGTATGCACTGTATCCTGCACATTGAGTTCCTCTTTATCTTTCTGTCATTGCATTTTTGGTTTACACACTAAGTTGTGTCGTCGGTTCTCTTTGCACTTAGTCATCTTTAGTGATCTCTTTCTATATGATCTTCAGTTTTCTCTGTCCTATCTTTCGGTGTATGCTTACCGAAAGTTTTATTTGCATACTAATGGAAAATTAATGTCATCATTTAATGGTATTTTATAAAAAGTATTATTAAACTATTAAACAAGATATTGAACTATTTAAAGACCAATTTTATTTAAAAGATTTGAAACTAATATAATTAAATGATTAAAAGGTTAAACTATTAAAAAAAAAGTTCAAAATAAATTAAATAAGATTTCAAACTAATTATTACAAATAATCAGACTCTCCCAAAGTTAGAGTATACTCTGCAAAGAGAAGATGCAGTCTACAAATGAAAAATGATAGGAATGGAGATTGTGAAGGTAAAGTAACATAAGAAGCAGGAATACAAACTGAAACCAGACAACGTGAGGGAGAGTTTGCTAGTGTAAGGATTAACTTGGAGAGGAAGGGAGGTAGCAATAGTAATAGGCTACATGAGGAGGACAACATTGTTGTATATACATCAAAGGAAACACTTGAATCATAGGTTGTGAAGGAAAGATGTCAGGCATGAGATGAATATGCCAAAATCAAGACATAAAAAATAGTTAATAATAGTAGATTGGCAATTATTCAAATGTGTAGCAATAGCAACGTTCAAAGGAATGCGCAAGTGGATAGCATTCAAAACCAAAATCCCACTTTGGCTAAGCCGTGTGATAAGATTCAAACAACTTGCATATGGAAATAGAGAAGAATGCAAATTGAAAGAAGTAGAATGGCCTGCGATGAAAAGAGAAGAATGTTGCCACAACAACTTACAAGGAAAAATGTTTGGAGGCAAGGATGGAGATTAAAAGAAACAATAGTTTAAAAAACAAGGTAAAACTATTATGAGCTTTCACAAATAGACAAAAAGGTGAGGACAGAGTTGGGCTGAAACCAAGGTGAGGACAAAGCTCTGTTAATAATATGGGTTAAAAGAGATAGTGAATATAAAAAAAATAGAGATATAATAACATGGATATAAACAAAGGGATATAAATAAAGTCTAACCCGACAAATCAAACCCAAATAGATAAATGAAAAAAGAAATAGTTAATCTATAGATAAACTTATTAAATATTGTTTTGTATGAAACCTGCAAATAAACTATGATATATAAATATTTTATTAATACAAATGCACAGAAATGGAATAAAAACTTGCAAGTACAATGTGAGACAAAAAAAAAAATTAACCTTGTGGTTTCTCAACTGAGGTTAATAGTTTTTTCTTTATTTTTTTTGAAAGAAATGCAATAAACTCTCTGGTGGCAAGGCATCCAAAGAGGGTTAGAGAAAAAAAATAGAGATTGCAAAACCCTCCAATTTTTTTTTTTCACAAAAGTTAGGAAATGAAACACAAGCTTCTCTCTCTCTCCAAAGAGTCTCCAAAACAAGGTGTGCTCCACAGAATGCTAACCTTCAACAAATTTCACTCAAACAAGGATTAGTAACCCAAGCTCTGATACCATGAAAGTAGAATAATCAAGAGTAGGGAAATAAAAAATAATCCAAAATTAAAATAATTTGCTTTAGAATATTTGTAAATTGTGATAATAAGTACCAGTGTAAATTGTTTTCATTTTGAGAATCTTTGAACTAGAGAAAGAAATTTATTATATTCATAACTATTAATTATTTTTTATTTATATTATGTTAAGCTATTTGTGTTGCAGGAGTGGTGATCTCAATAGTGACTAGTAAATATGGTGATGGGTTTCTTGTAGTTTTACATGGATATACCTTCATTGAAATTAGTCATGCAAATCTTCCTTATGGACTCCCATATGGCCTACATGGTTGTTGGATTCCTTCTCTCTATACTTGATAATTGTGTTTTATTTTAAAGGATTTAAGGAAAAAAGTAGATTTATAATATACAACACTTGAAATTATTATATATGTATCTAATTTTGTCTAATATTATTGTAGACACCCTAAATTGGTCAACCAAATTCAATGGGGTCAAATCAATTCAAGCTCGTGGGTTAATTAACAAAGTCATTAATTAATTAAATACAAGCCAAAAATGGGTTAATTAAACTATGTAATTGATTTAATCAATTAGTTACGTAGTTTAAAAATATATAAATCAAATGCAACCCATATAATTCCCTTACATGGCTAATTTAATTAATTGTTTGAATTAATTAATTCCTAATTTCATCAAAAGGGGACAAAAATCAATTAGCCAATGAGCAGACAGGATTGAGAGCACATGAATCACTCCAAGGGTTTTCTATCTTAGCCACTCATTTAGCCTTTTTTATCCTCACCACTCATTTTGTCATCTTGTCCCCTATTTGAAAATCATCACTCAACCTTAACCTCAAACCTACTTTTATCGTGGTTAATCAAACTCACCCCTACCCTTGGGACTTCCTATAAATAGAAGGAATTTCTTAGTGTAAACTCACCAATTTACATTTAGAGTAAGAATTCACATTTAATTACATATTAAATTGGGCATAGAATTGAGCATTTATCATTAAATAATTCTTGAGTAGTATCATGATAATGATAAATTGATCCATGTTTAAATAGATTTTGAGCAATAGAATAGGGAAATTCATCTTAATTTGCATACATTTGCATCTTAGATCCATCTTTTTAATCATTCTTAGCATAATTCTCATTCTAGGGGATGTCACTTTAGGATGGTTTTCAACTAAGAGCATTCATTTAGTCTTTCTGGCTAGAGATCCATGAGACGCTCTTAATTTGCTATCATTTTCAAAATTGAATAAACTAGTTAGATCTTTCAAATTTGATTGAAAAGTATGTTAAACTAATATTTCATGCAGGTTTGTGAATTGGAGGTTTACGCACTACATTTGAATCCCACTGTGTGGCTCAAGCCTCACATTCTAACATAAATTTTGAAGAGTTTACATTGTAGATTCTCTGAAATCATCAAATTATCACACCTAGTCAAAAGAAGCTCACATTTGGTACAAACACTCTCGCACTTGGTACTAAGTGTCTCATACTTGGTCTGTGAAAGATAACATCTAAACAGTGAAAGCTCACACCTGGTATAAAGAATCTCGCACCTAGTTTGTAACATCTTGTACCTAGTCTGTAAAAACTTGCACTTGGTCTGTAATAGATCACACCTAGTCTATAACAGCTTGCACCTGGTCCAAAGATGCTCTTGCATGGTCCAAATAAGCTTGAATTTGGTTTTTGATGTTAAACAAACTCTATTTGATGGTTATGTTGTGCATTTTCATTAATTATATCATTTAGTGAAGTTTTCATGATATTTAGGGAAGTTTGAAAATCATTTAGGAAAGTTTTAATCTCATTTAGGGAAGTTTGCATCTCATTTAGGGAAATTTGCATATCATTTATTAAAGTTTGCATATCATTTAGACAAGTTTATATATCATTTAGGAAAATTTTGCATAAACATTTGGTAAATATTGCATAGCATTTGCTTTATTCTAAGTTGCATTTATTATGTTCTAAGTTGCATTCGGTCTATTCTGAGTTGCATTTGGTTTATTTTGTGTTGCATTCGGTCTATTTTGAGTTGCATTCGGTTTGTTCTGAGTTGCATTTGGATAATGATAAGAAACATCAAATTCAAGTTGTATAAGTGGTAAATTTGATAATTAATTGATGTTTTTGATGAAGTGTAGATGACTAAAGGGATGAAATCAAGTAAAACTCATAAATTGATATACAAATCACTTGATTATTATCAAGAGAAAGAGGCAAAAAGGCTATACAAAGACGCAAAGTGAATACTATTAACAATTGAAGTTGAAACTTTGGAAGAAAGAATTCAAGCATGAAAAAGGTATTGGAAGATCATTAAAATTTATCAAGCCTTCTATAACATGCCATATAATCCTTTAGATAATTCTCCCAT
The DNA here is from genome assembly GCA_018584345.1 of Thuja plicata. NCBI lineage: Eukaryota > Viridiplantae > Streptophyta > Pinopsida > Cupressales > Cupressaceae > Thuja > Thuja plicata. The sequence goes on along the minus strand of MU223540.1, from coordinate 2,427,665 downwards.
TTGAATATAGTACATCTTAAAGTTCAAAAATAAAAGTGTAGAGCACCAGATTATTGAAAAGAGAAAGAATCTAAAATATTGAATGATTATGCTAAGAAAATCCATAACGCAATCATAGTGGAAAACTCAGAAGAAGAAGAGAAAGAATATGAACTGTTACTCAACTAATGGTGATGATGATGAAGATCAAGATCAGAGGTATATGTAATATTGTAGAAAGGATTATATCATTTGTTATTTTTTCATTTATGTCAAGCAATTTATTTCTAGTTCATATTGAATTGCCATATCTTTCTAAGTATAATTTAATTAGGTAGTTAATACAGATCACACAATGATAAGTTCATATTGATATAGTTGTTTTCTCCTTGACATTTGAATTTATCATGTCGGTAAGAAGATTGGGAAAGTTGGTAAAAGGAAATTATTTAGTTACCGAGAAAGATGAAGTCTGCCCTATAAAAGGGATGTATTTTTTGGTAAGAGACACTGAGACATTGGGCCACCGAGCGAGCCAAGACATCGAGTTCAGAAGTTAGTTACCAGGCGGAAAAGTTATTATAAACAAGGATAAGAATGCATTTAATGGTGAGCCACATTGATCTGGAAGATTCCAAGGATGAAGAAGAAGTTAGTTACAAATATCTATGTTCAGGAAAAATCAATTTGTTGATCTATGGTAAATATTAAGCGGAAAAAGTAATGATGTTACTTCCAATAAAAGTGCAATTTTTGAGGTGATGCTAAAGTGGTTCACCGAGTATCAAATTCATTGAATTGGTTCAAAATTTTGATCTGATGGGTGAGATTGAAGGAAGGAAAACCTAATCAAGGAGATTAAGCTATATAAATAGTCTATATAAATAATGAGATTGTATGAAGTAAAGGATGGAAAGTTGAAGTGTGGATGTGCTACTGAGTGAAGCAGTGAAGAACAAGAGGATAAATTTGATTCTAGAGAAGAGATAGATGAACTATTGATGGCAGTAGTCATAGAGAACATAAGGGATTTGATCAAGCAAGAGGTAGTTGCAGTATTACAGATAAAATTATACATTATTGCTTATTAACATTTGTAGCAGATAAATCTCTTAACTGAGTGGACTTAATAGTCTTTTTGTAAAATCCTTATGAAAGGTGACATTATAAAAGAGTGTTCAAAGCCCTTTAGCTAGACCACTCCTCACAGGGTGAATTTCTTAATAGATTTGAGGTAAATCCCCTAACAGGGTCACATTTAACGATGTGCATTATAATCTTTAAAAAGATTGGCTTTTAACCGAGCATACTTTAGAAGACTATTTTTATTGTGTGGTGACAATTTACATAGAGGTTTTTCCCAAATTCAGTTTCCTTGTTAAACATTGGTTTTATATGTGTTTCATGTTTATTGTTCATGATATTTGCAAATTTCTTAGGTTATTGTTGATTCAGTTATTGTAGAAGTTTATCTTACCGTGTTGAATTAGAGTTTAAGTTTAAAGAGTTTAAGAATTACTATTTTCTAATTCACCCCCCTCTCAGTAAACCAACAATTAGTATCAAAGCTTAATACTCTAAAGAGATAATTTTAAAAGACTTGAGTTAAAGAACTGAAGATGTATAAGAGGGAGGCACCAAAGTTGAATAAGGATAACTTCTCTATAGGGAAAAATAGAATGAGCCTACACTTATCTAGTATTAGAGAGTATGCATATTACTAACTTGACAATGATTATTCACCACCATCATTTGGGCCTATGAAACTTGAGAAAATAAGAGAAAGACAAGATCACACAAAAGTTATGATTAACATATCATCTTCTCTCACAGAACTGGAGTTAAATGACCTTAAAGGATTTGATACAATAAAAAAGGTGTGGGATATGATTGCATTGGTACATGATGGAGATCAAAATGTTCAGAAGACAAAAGATGAAAGTTTGAGAGGAAACTTTGACTCTATGAGAATGAAAGAAGGTGTAAGTGTTACACAATAAAATGCAATATTTAAGGATATTGTGAAGGCTATAAGAGGTATTGGAGGACATCTTGAGGAAGAAGATGTAATGAGAAAACTATTAAGAAATTGTTACCTATGTATGTCATCCGAGTATCTGTAATACAAGAAATGAGATCCATTCCTCAAATGATTGTTTCACTAGATGCTACAATTGGTAAGTTGATTTATTTTGAGATAAATGACTTTGATAATAGTTTACCTATCACTGCTAGGATTGAGTCTACATTTAAATCATCTTTGAAGATTGGAAGTTCTAGAGAGTCTAGACCTAGTGATGGTTATACAAGTACTTCTAGTGAAAGGTTTTACAGTTGCAAGAGTGAGTTAGAAGAACTATATGCCGAAGATGAAATAAATGAAGCAGAGTTTGAAGCTCTACTATCTAATGTAACCACCCTAATTTGGTCTGCTCTGACCAGAGACCCTATTTTCCCTAAGTGTGATCATACTCCTAATTATGTGAAGACAATTATTAAATTAATTGGCATAATTCATCTAAATCAAATTTAATTTCCTAAAAATCAAAGTGATCTTATCACTAATTTATATTAATTTCCTTAGCCAATTAAATCAAACCAAATCAATTAAATCAAAACAATTAAATACATGGCTAAGGTAATTAATTTAAAGGAATTAAATAAAACCTCCTAATTACAACTCCTCACTTGCAAAATTTAAAGTCAATCCATTAGCCAATGAGATTTAAATCACTTGGATCACCTCACATGGAGCACCTAAGATTCAATCTCCAACTCTCTTAACAATTCAATCCTAACCTCTCATTCCTCAAATTCTTCTTTAAAATGAATGAAATTTGAGCTCAATGGGCCCTTAACCTTTACAATTTGAAAGCATCCTTATGCTGCTATGATTTCTAACATTCTAAGTGCATTCTTAGTTCATATTTGCATAGTAATTACATAATATTTCATTTGGGAACTCTAAAATGAACTTTGATTAAGCATTTAGCTTGCATTCTTTAAATCTTCAATTCTAAGCATGAATGTGTCACTAATTTATGCATAATCTAAGGGAAAATTATAGCATATTTCATACTCTTCATAGATAGGGAGAAATATGTCAATTTTGGTGATGTATATGTGATTTTCCTTAGTTATTTCATGTTTATATCACTATTGCAATGACATATTGAAGCGTTGTGTTGCAGCTTGCAGATCCACAAAATACACACACATTTTTGTCACTCACCATGGGGAAAATCCTCAGATTTCTCCTCATTTTTAACTTCTTTTTGGCTAATTTGTGTTCTTTTTTTTTAGGTTCACAGTTTCCTTTAGTTTCCAAAGCTCGCATGCAATAAATATCATCACATTCAAGAAATAGCATCACATCCTGGGAAGGCTCGCATTAGGTAAATCCGATCTCGCCTTTTGTGCAAAATCTCACATTCAAGAAAGACAATTGCATCCATTATTTCTAGGCTCGCATCTCGTAAAGGCAGGTGCATTTGGTTGGTTGAATTGAAAATTTCAAATTCTAACCACTAATCTTCTAACCATGTCTGCTTCTATGCTTTGAACAGCCTAACATTTGTTTGCAGGTTGCTATCTGAGACTTTTTGTAAAAAAGTTGGAAAGAAACTACTAAATTTTGGGTTGCAGGTTGCCAAATCGCTCGACTTGACTTCTATTTTGTTATGCTTTCAAACTTAAGAACACTTTCCATCATTTGGTAAAATGACCAGAGGATTATGCTCTTTTCCTTTAAGGAATCATAAACTCAAAATCCAATTTAAAACTTGATGAGAATTTGAGGAAATGAACAAGGCAAACAAATTTTCTAAAGTTTGAGATTAATTGAACAATCTATTCATTAATATTGTGGGGAAATTGAACCAGGAAATTGTCTAATTTTGGATAGTAAATGAACAAGCAAAGCACTAAATTTGTGGGAAACGAACAAATCTTGAATTGTCTAATTTTGGGAAAGTAATTGAATAAGAAAATCATCTTAAATTAGGGAAATTGAACAAGACAAAATTGTTTTCATATGTTTTGTTCTTTCTTAAAATAGGAACTTAAAATTTGAGCTTAAACACATCACTTAGTCTCACTAGAGGATTTCCTCTTTTTCCCAAGTTGGAAGAATCAAAGACTCGTCATGGGGGATTGAGTTTTGAGTTACAAATATTGAGGAATTGAAATGAAATAGGAGAGTATGCTCTTCTTCTTTTGAAGAATAATAAACCTAGACTCCTAAGTCACCAATATTCCTTTGCATTTTCTTTCAAAAACATTAGAGGGCCTGTCAGTTGAGGAAAAAATTTCCAGGGACAACCCAAGTGAGGACAGGTTTTACACCAACCCTTCCAACTCACTATAATCAATATTCTTTTTTGTAGGCCAAAGCCTCGAAAGACATAGTCAGTTTTGTCCATGGAATTTCGACATCATTCCTTGAACATGCTTGAGTGTGTGTAGAGTGGAGCCACTAAAATATTTCTTGTGAGACTACACACATTTGAGTACTCATAGGGATATATGCCTCAATTTTTCCTTGTGCAATTCTATGAGGGATGATTATGAATAGATGCCCACAATTACAAAACATTTATAGTCAAACTACCCAGTTTATATCCGAAAGGGTGATAATATTTGTGCAAGGAAAATAGTAATTTCCCCAAGATAATTATCATTTCATGCTCTCACTTGAATTTGGATTCAGATAATATGGCATCATGACTAGATTCATTGTGTGCTTGGTGATGACAGTATTCTGATTAGCATGTGAGTGTGTACCTGAGTCTATGAGAAATGATTTTCACTCTATGCCTAGAATTTAGGGAATAGGGAAAGTGTTTGAATCCCCTTAACAAAGAAACATTACTTAATGTGTCCTAAAGACTCACTAAAAATATAATCTCCTTCAAACAAGTAATAAATTTGATTCCCTAACATCCATGTTTACAATTCTTTGGAAAGTCTCATAAAAACTTTGTTGTCAGAACCAATTTCACGTACTTTGAGACAAAACTGAAAAAACATGAAAACCCATTAGAGGCTCACTTTTGATCATTCTTAGGTCACATCTAGTTTCATTACCTCACATCTGGGGAACTTGCTCACTTTTGGTCATTCCTGGCTCGCAGGCAAGAAAGTTTCTCACATACAGAATTTCAAAGCTCGCATCTGGTAAATCAAAACTTGTATTTAGGGAGTCGCAACTAGGACACTGGGTACTTGCACATGTGCCTCTTAGAGAAACTTAGTGTTTTGGATACCCTTTTGGCTCTTCAGTCTAGTCCTGTTGCTCTTTCTGGTCTGCATGTCATTGTTTCATAGTCTTCTTAGAAGTCTAGCTTGCATGTCCTGTTGGACTCTCACAATTGGTCCCAAAATGTTTGGTCTTATCACTTATCAAAACCTCTTGATTCCCGCCTCACTATCAGGGAATTCTAACCATCTAACGCTGGATTCATTCATTCACTCAAAAAAAAACACTCTTTCACTACTTGGACACACTTACTCAGAAAATTTGAAATCCTATTGATACTATTGGAAAACCTTTGATGAGGTTGAGACCCAACTCTCATGGTTAACACAAGATACAATCAATAGCTTGCTGATGAATTAGAGATACTTCCCATATTACTTCAATTTCAACAAGGAGAGACATCATGAAATCCCTTATTTGATCAAGACTCACCCGCAATGGAAGCTCCTCATCAAGGATGGAGTATAACTTTTAAAGAATACAACAATAAACAAGACCAAAATGAACGAGAGAGTAGTCATGAAGAAAAAAATATTGGTCATCCTTTGTTTGACTCAAATAGTGACAAAGATGTATCCGAAGAAGAGTATAACAAAATTAAGCAAAGTAGAAAATTCCAAAGGACCTTGAAAAAAATATTGGTGAAGACAAGGAGAAATATTTCCTACACCTAGCCTCTCTTGGGGTAAGACTTCCCAAAGACTATGATGTTGAGAGACTAAAGGAAAAAGAGGTACCAACACCTATTTATATTCTCACCAAATAATTGACCTTAATACAATCCGAACTTGCAACACTCAAGCAATAAAAGGTCAAACCAACAAAAAATACTCTTTGGAACACATATGTCCATTTCCTTTTGAAAAGAGTATCAACATGGTTCTGTTTCCTCCTAACATGATGAGACCCAAATATGACAAGTACATGGGAAAAACTGGTCCACATGACCATGTTAGAGAATTGTGTGCTCTAAGCATTGAGTACATGCATGAACCTACCTATTTAATGAGGCTATTTCCAAGAACTTTAGGTGGAAGTGCTATGGAGTGATTCTCCAAGCTCACACCAAGTGTGCCATCTTTTGAGGAGTTAATACAAATATTTGTCCAACATTACTCCTAGAATATAAAACATAACGTAACCATGATGGACCTTTGTAATACAAAAAAAATAACTAATGAATCTTTTACACACTTTTTACAAAGGTGGAGGAGAATTTTTGCAAGGTAGTCAAGACAAATACCTGAATTAGAAAAGATGAAAATATTTATTAACAACTTGGTACCTGAAATGAATTATGCTTTGCAAATTCAAGATTCAACTAGTTTTAATAGGATAATAAAAAATGCTATCCGTGCTGAAGATGTCATGGTTAATAAAGGAGAAATCACACTGCAAAGTGATAAAAATCTAACAACTACAACAACAAACCTAAGTGGCAGAACAAGAACAAGAATGTTGTTAGTGATGGAGTGGTTGAAGCATCTAATTCAAATCCTAAACCATTGGTGTTCAATCTAACAAACAACTTACAAGAAAAAAAAGAAGCTAAGGTAACAACCAAAAAACCAAGAGAAAACAATGATAATAACAAGAGTAAACCATGGAATAGACCTCAACAAACATTTACTCCATTGGGAGAACCTCTTGAGATAGTTTTGAAGACACTCTTGGATAATAAAGTTCTTATGATACCCGATTCAAAACCATGGGAACCAGAAGTTAAACCGAGATGGTGGAATGACAATGCCTATTGTGTCTTTCATAAGAATAAAGGACATAAGACTAATGACTGTGTTAAACTCAAACATGTTATAAAAAACCTTATTAAATGAGGCAAAATCAAAGTGGAAGGACATACCACTAACAAAGATAATACGACATTTAACAAAGCATTCCCTAACTATGCAAAAGGGGAAGCTTCTAAAGGAAAAGGAAATGAAGTGAACTACACCTATTCTTATAACAACAATGTGATCAACATGTTGGACATTAAATACAAATCAATCAATGTGATCACTATTAAAGGTGCCAAAGACACATCAACACAATCAGACGTGGTGACTCGAATCCAAGCACAAGTCATGATCAAAGGAGCTAAATCCTCGTCTAAGCAAGCAACATCCTATAAAGTACCTGTTGTCACAATTCCCAAACCAATAGCAACAAGACAAATAATTACTATACTATATGCAAACTACAACTTGGTAGACCAACTGCAAAGAACCTCATCTCAGATTTCTATATTTGAGTTACTAAATATCTCTTCAGTTCAAAGGTAAGTTCTTGAACAAGCCCTACATTCTGCAAATGTCCCAAAAGACATTGATGTAGACAAGTTCCAGGCAATGGTCAAATCATATTTCAGCTCCACATTACCTCTCCTTTTCAAAAGAAGATGACAAGTCCTTGACTCGTATGCATAACCAACCCCTACACATTGAAGTCTTGATTCACAAATCATGTGTCAAATGTGTATTGATAGATGGAGGTGCAAGGTTGAACATATGTACTCTCAATCTAATCAATAAATTGGGTCTTTCAGAACAAACCATTGATTCAAGAAGTAAGATAACTATGAAGGCTTGTGATGAAGAAGAAAGATCATCCAAAAGCCTCATTCTTCTACCAATCATAATAGGACCAATTGAATGCAATGTGATTTGTCAAGTTCTCGATCTACCATTGGCCTATTACATTTTTCTAGGGAGACCTTGGATACATGAAATGAAAGAAGTGCCATCTACTTACCACCAATGCATCAAATTCCAACATAGTGGGGTGGAAGTAACAATTCCTGCAGATTCAAGCTACACTTGCAACAATGTTAAAGTAGCCAATATAGTTCCTCACAATAAGGAAGTCCCAAAAGAATCCATACTAGAAACTTCTAAAGATATGGTGATGATAAGCTTTGGAAAGACACTAAAACTTGAATAAACTAGTATGGGGGAATACAAACTAGACATGACGTCGTCATTGCCTAACATTCCTGTATCTCCAATATCTTATGGGAAACCTTCCTCATCTTTCACACCTACTGCATCAAAAGAACAAGACATTCACAAACCAACTGGTATGGTTAGAGCCTCTACTTCTCAAGAGGATGAAAAAGAAGATAAAGCAGTCTTGGCTTGGTTCTATAAAGGAGAATAGAGAGAAAATGAGGTAAAACATGTGGAGATATCCCTAGAAAATTATGGTAAAGGATATGACCATCTACAAAAAATGGGATACAAAGGGAAGGGACCTTTAGGAGATAAAGGAAAAGGACTCGTTGAACCTATACACATGGAATTCAAAAACACCAAAGACAAAACATGATTAGGTTTCAATAAAAAATCAGAAAACCCTACTTCAAGAGATGATTCATTCTTTGATGAAGGAAGTGATGATGAAGAAGAAGAAACACCATTGGAACCATGGACATATGAAAGATTATTACACATTGGTACTGAGTATCCTGAATATCAAGGATAAAGATATGTACCTACTTTTATAGTACAACAAGAGCATCATGTTCCTTTGTGGTCACAAGCTGATGTCCAAAAAGTAGAGGAAACAACAGAAGACTCTCCAGAATTCCAACAAATAGAAGAGACTCATGAAGAAATACCCCAACAACAAGCTATACATCCTAACTGGGGGAAATTAGTCACAATTTCACATGTCCTAGACTTACCACACTTTGATCTACAAGTGGCTAATAGGGTACACCAGGTAACTATTAATGAGTTCTTAAACATATCTGATGAAGAAATAATAGACTCACATGATTATGAATGGGATAACCAGTTTGATTCTACCATGGACATTGAGGTAGATGTGATTCACAAATTTGCATCTCTATTAGAGAGAGGAGAGAGTTCTAACACTTCCCTAACACTACTATTATCCCAGAATCAGATGAGATACCACTACCTAGGATTGTTGATGGAGATACTGGTACTTTGCTAGGTCTAGAGGACATCCAAAGGATACAAGCTATGAGTTTTAATTGATGAGAGAAGAAGAATAAAGCTCAACTGATGAGTTGCTATATTTAGGTCTACATATTACTAACAACATCCCTACTAATGATGATTTGATTCTTAATTATTTAAACATTGTAGAAGTTGACTTAATGGAACATGTCTTGTTAGTTAATAGTCTTGACACTGACGTGATGTTGTCCTTTCCAAACTCCAAATCATTATCCTTGATAAACCCTGACCTGATTGATTGGACCAATTTAGATCCTACTTCTATCATGAACTTCCTGAATGACTACACTTTGGCATGTTATCTAAATGCTTATGAACCTTATCCTTCTTCCACCAATGCAAGGAGCATGAACATGATAGAGGAGGATATCAAGTTTCTTAGTAAAAAATTGAAAAATAAAAAGATGAAAATAAATGATGGTGAAAACCACGTTGTGGAAGTATCAGATTCTAAAAAAGTAAAAATAAAAGACATATCTAATGGTGAAAACCTCTCAGAGGTGCCAAAAGATGAGATTCTTGATATCCTTTTTGAGCACTTTCAAGAAAGATCTTTAGTTCTGATAGAACCAACACAATTAGTTAACTTGGGAACAACAGAACCTCCTTAATTTGTTCACCTGGCACAATTCTTAATAGAATAAGAAAAGATACAATTCACTGAATTCCTCAAAGTGAAGAAGATCAACTTTGCATGGTCTTACACTGATATGCTTGGACTTGATCCTAAATTAATAATGCATCACTTATCTATAGCTCCTGGAATCAAACCCGTGAAACAAAATTTAAGGAAGATGCATCCACATGTGGCATTTTTAGTGAAAGCAGAGCTGGAAAAACTATTAAAAGTTGGATTCATAAGAGTCATCACTTATGCAAAATAGATTTCTAATGTGGTACCAGTTTCTAAAATAGATAAATCTATCAGGATCTGCACAGACTTTAGAGACCTAAAAAAATCTTGTCCTAAAGATGATTTCCCATTGCCAAATATTGATATGATTATAGATCTCACAACAGGATATCAGATGTATTCTCTTATGGATGGATTCATAGGCTATCACCAAATTAAGATTTCTCTTTAAGACCAAGAAAAGACAACATTTACATGTGCATGGGGAACATTTTTCTAGAACGTCATGCCATTTGGACTAAAGAATGCTGGCACTACATACCAAAGAGCTATGAAAACAATCTTCCATGACATGATACACAAAAACATGGAGCACTATGTGGAAAATACATTAGCCAATTCAAAATTAAGAACAACTCACATTGAAGACTTGAGAAAGATACTAGATTGCATGGAGTAATTTCAACTTAGGCTTACTCTAAAGAAATGTGCATTTGGAGTCCAATCAGGGAAACTCTTAGGGTTTATTATATCAGCTAAAGGAATTGAGGTGGACCCCAAAAAGGTAAAAGGTATACTGGAAATGTCACCTCCTCGCAATATCAGTCAAATGAGGACGCTTCAAGGAAGACTTCAGTCCATCAGGAGATTTATGTCACAACTAGCAGATAGAGCGCAACCTTTCACAAAATTTCTACATAAAGGTGTTACTTTCAAATGGGATGAGCATTGTGAAAAAAAATTCAAAGAATTAAAACATTACTTGGCTACTCCTATTCTCATGGCGCCTATTCAGGAAAACCATTACTACTTTATATCTCATCTACGTCTACATTGCTTGGAGTATTTCTAGCACAAGAGGATGAAAACAAAAAGGAAAGAGTGATATATTATATCAATAGGACCTTAGTGTCTTATGAACTCAACTACAGTATTATTGAAAAATCTTGCTTAGTGGTTGTTTTTGCATCCTAGAAGTTGAGATACTACAATACTCTCACATATAGTGAAACTTATTGCAAAAAATGATCCTCACAAATTTCTCTTTCTTGAGTAAAATGACATTGACAGGAAGACTAGAAAAATGGGTCTTAATTGTAAGTGAATTTGATATTGAGTATGTGGACAAAAGGGATATAAAAGGACAAGTCCTAGCAGATCAACTAGCTGATTCAACATTGCAAGATGATGCACCTTTCATAATTGAATTTCCAGATGAAACAATCATGCACTTAACTGAATATCCATGGAAGATGTATTTTGATGGTTCTTTCACACAACAAGGATCTAGAGCAGGGGTTCTATTTATCACTCCTCAAGGCTAAAAGATACCCAAGGTGTATAAAATGATGTTTCCATGCACAAATAACATCTCAGAATATGAAGCATCGGTAAATGGACTCAAGCTTGCTATGGAATGGAAAATTGTAGAGTTACATGTGTATGGTGACTCTCAACTCATTATCAACCAAGTAAATGGAGATTATCAGACAAAATATGATAACTTAATGCCTTACAAACAACTGGTTGAAGATTTGAAAAAGTACTTTATCTTTATCACACTCCAAACAATACCAAGAATGGAAAACAAATTTGCAGATACTATGGCTATGCTAGCATACATGTTACAACTGGAAGAACATGATTTCCTCTATGACTTCTTGGTTGAATAATTATCCTCTCCATCCTTTGATACACCTAAATCCCAAGTGATTTGTGCGTTAAATGCCCAAGACCAATCCTGATATGCAAAAATAATTGCTTATCTTACTCATCAAACCTTACCCAATGGCCCATCAAGGAATGAAAAATGAGATTTAATTAGGAAAGCATCGCGTTATGTCCTCATCACTACTAACTTATATATACAAAGTCTTGATGGTACACTTCTTAGGTGTTCAGAACAAGAAGATTTTGACTGTGCAATAAAAGAGGTTCACGAAGGTGTATGTGGATCTCACTTGAATGAATTTTCATTAGCTAAGAAACTATTGAGAGTTGGCTATTACTGGTCCACAATATAAAAAGATGATGTTAAATTTTCCAACACATGTCACAAATGTCAAACACATGGAAACCTTATTCATGCTCAAGCCAAAGAACTCATACCTTTTATAACACTTTGACCATTTCAGCAATGGGCCTTTGGTCTTGTTGAACAAATCTATCCTAATTCTTCAAGTGGACATAAGTACATCATTACAGCCACTGAGTATTTCACTAAGTGGGTCAAAGTTGTGACGTTGATCAAAGCCACTAGAAAATAGGTTGGTATGTTCATCTTGAACTACATCATTTGTAGGTATGTGATACCATCTTCTATTGTAACAAACAATGGGGGTTAGTTCAAAAACTAAGACATCGAGGACCTTTGTACATAGTTTTGTATCACTCAGCATTGTTCTTCAATCTATTATCCTCAAGGTAATGGACAAGTTGAGGCTTCAAACAAAAAAATTCTAAAAATCTTACACAGAACTGTGAGTAATTCTGGCAGAGACTCGCATTTGCAACTAAATCCAGCACTATGGGCCTACAAAACAAGTATCCGAACACCAAAAAGAGCCACACAATTTTCTCTAGTCTATGGCATAGAAGCAGTACTACCTATTGAAGTAGAAATTCCATCTTTGTGATTATATCTCCAAGGTCTTGTTACAGATGAACAATACTGCATTGATAGGGTTGATGCACTAGAACTACTTGATGAGCACAAACAGAAAGCGTTCAATTTAGAGATCTCATTCTCAAAGAGAATCCTAAAAACCAGCCAAATAGAGAACTAAAAGGAAAGTTTGAACCCAACTAGCTGGGACCTTATGTTATTACTGCAACTTTTGGGACTAGAGATTATCGATTAGCTACACCTGAGGGAGGTTTTCTTCCTGATCCCATTAATAATCTACACTTGAAGTGTTTCTACACTTGAAATCTAGCTGACAGAGCCCATGTTGTGGAAAAGTTCTCAAAAAATACCAAAAAAGCCAGAAAATTCATCCTGGAGAAAGTCCTAAAAAAAGGTATCCTTGGTGAAAACCTGGCAAATAGGCGCCTTGATACTAACAATTTTAAAAAAAAAAAAAAGAGAAAAAGAACAAAAATATTGAAAAATAGAAAAGTGCCTTGGCAAAAACCTGGCAAACATGCATCTTGGTAGAAAAATAAAAAGCTTTGCTGAGTGGTGAAAACCTAGAAAAAAGGTGTTACTTGTACTCTCTGATCCATCTATCAATGCACTTATGATACTAATCCATCATGATCACACCTATGCTATTGGTTGACTTTGATTCCTTACAAATGTCATATCCTTGCCTGGGATTCATCTACATTTTTGTCTAGGAATATTAATTCTGCACTGGTGGCATCTTTGCTAGCATATTCAGTCTGCGTCTACTAGGTTGTCCTAGGTTCCTATCTAGGATGTTTTTCCTCTCACATGAATAGTATTTCTCAATACTTGCATCAAAATGTCACTATCACAAACAAGGGTGTTTCTTCAACACCACCTACCTCTAATAGACACCATACTAGTGTTTCTCAACACTTTAATCACTAGTATATCTCAACACTTTAATCAAATAGTGTTCCTAAACACTACATTGGATTGCAATTGTTGACAAAGTTAATCTCATATACTCAGACATGAAAAACATATTGCGTGATTCCAAGCTTTGATTGATGATTCTCTACTATGCTTAAAAAATGAATCAACAATATTTCTCAATACTACTTAAACACATATAGATTGATCTTGGTTTGATTATGACTCTTTTATGTTCCCATGATGTTTCAAACTAGGGGCATGTAAGAGGTTATGAATTTTCTTTGATTGATTATCAATTGGTGATTGTAATGTCTTCTGAGTTACTCCATGGCATCTATTCAAATACAAAGAGTCGTAAGGATAGGGGACATAATCTTTTATTGGTTTTCTATGTATGGTGATTGTTTCAATGATCCTATAAACTTCACCTAACTTGGATGTTTATGGTAAGAGCTTCCAACATGAGTGGATAGCCGCATATATCTCGATCCTAGTTATGTGTAAACTACGGTGAGGTTGAACCAATTTCCTTGTCTATTTCTACATCAAATTCTAAGTAAGGTGTACGACACATTATGTACCCAAGGATATGAATTTTGAAGGTCATTACAAGCCACATATCTTACATTACACATGAAGAGAAAATGATTCTTAAAATAAAAAGGAGATAATTGACATCTTATCCTCTATGCCTTGATGCTTAGGTTTATTTTCAACATTGCATCCAATACACATAGTATTCATACTTTCATGATACCTTGTGGGTATTAGTGATAGTTATACTATCTAATGATGTTTGTTACAAAAATGCCCAATGATGATAAAAATGCTGCAATGTATACAAATTAGTTACAGTCCTAAGAGCCTTCATGTAGATGCATTTACAAATTGCATGATTCATTTGAAGAATATCATAAGGACTTGAGCTCAAAATGATTTCCTGGTTCATCCAAAATCCAAGTTAACTACATAATCTATATTATTGATAAAATTGTCATTGCATATCCATGACATACATTCTGCATTCATAAATGAGAAAGATAAAATACAAAAATAAAGAGTTTAAGCGTTGCATTTACTTTACATCCTAAGTGCATCCATACATATATTTGTATAAAGAAAATCTCAAAAACATACATTTGTATATTCATCTAGAATGATTCATAACACATGTATATATCTGTAATAAATCAAAGAGCATAAATGATGTAATCACATGAATCTATTCTAACTCATCAAGAGACCAAGTACATAATCACATGTGCATCAATCTAAACATCTATAAAAAAAGAGAGAGAACCCATCAGTATATCAAGATCAGAAACAACTATCTTAGGTATATATCAATGATGGAACACATCAAAAATGTGGAACTGTCTACAAAAGAGTATTAGGATGATCATGATGAAACAAATATACATGTATAAAAGTCTGTAGTATAATGGATAATCTCAAAAGGATCAATATATACAAAATGTCTCAAAATGTCAAAAGAATAGTATCAGGTCCGACTGCCACCCTCTCCTTGATGTGGAGGAGGAGGAGGAGGAGGTGGTACATGAGGAGCTAGTGGAGGCATCACTCCCTCTAACTGCTATGCCACTCGAGAATATGAAGGAGCTCTCTGTCCCTCTGGAATGACTGCATAATATAAAGCAAAATAGTAAGCAACTCTCTGGCCCTGATGAGTAGCTATGTGGGCCTCAGTATCTCTCTCAGCTCTCATCATCTCTAACTTCCTATCCCTATCCTCCAATAAAGTATCCAGTGTAGTAATGCGATATCTAAGATGCTCATGCTCCCTCTGACACTCTGACAAGGCATCTTTGTCTCTGCCATAATCTGTACCTCTATCCCTGGGAGGATCCTCTCTACGAGGTCCACCTCCTCCACTAGGTACCTTTCCTGATGGCCTCTACTACTGATTTTGCTTCTCTCTAGTCAGTAATGGACTTGGATCTACTTGTGGATGCACAAGCCTTAAGAGAGTCTGTCAGCCACTGGCACCCTCTCCGCTACCACCCACTCCATCTCCATGATCATCCCGGCCACGTCCCTAATCTCTGTCTAGAGGAGGAGGGCATCTATCATCTCTCCCAACCCCACCTCCCCTATCTCGCTTGGCTCTGCCTCTACCTCTAATAGGTCTATCATTTGTCAGATCATAATCTAAAGCATCCTCTATGCGAGGAGCTACCTCCTCAAGAGATGTGAATCTTGGAAAAGGGTACTGTAACATATGTGCAAGATAACCATCAGAAAAACTTGCATCTACAACCTCTCAAAGATAATCCCACCCAACTACATCCATCTGACTGATCTCCAGCTGAGCGGTCTTGTATACCAATCTGGCCCCCTAAAGAGGCTCCTTATCATGAATTCGGGCGTATGCTGTCAAATCCTTTGACCTGCCTTGTACATGACCATATTGTTGCAACACTCGAGTAACAAGAAATTGCTCTATAATGTAACGAGTCTGCCCAATCAAGTACCTACTTTGGAAAAGGTATGGCATTTGATGCCGATCAGAGGTCTACTCCTCACAATGTAAGTATGGTCACCATATAACAACTATCATATCATCAAGAACACGACGCCAGTACTCTACTTTTTCCATATGGGGTTTCTAAATAAAACCTGCATACATGTATACATAGGGATGCTCTAGTGACCTTTATCTATCTACTATCATTCATGTCACTGGGATGTGTTCCCAGGCCTAGATCTGCAATATTAGAATACCAACTGTCATGTTGTGAGAATACTCATAGACTATCTCATGTAACTCTAGATACATGTGGGCTAAGATACAGCTGCCCCAGCCAAATCTACGAGATGAAACAGTCATCTTCTCTAAGGTCTCCACCTAGCTGCACATGAATCCATGTTGTCCTCAGTTAGGCATGAGGATCCCTCCAATCAATCCAACAAGATATACAAGTAATCGATCGTAATGATCACACATATAATCCCAAGTCAGATATCGGTGAACTATGGTCTGATCTCCAAAATACCTCTGGGTAGACACAATAGCTATCACAAAGCATGACTCAAATTGACCCTCCCAACCCATCACTGGAATATGCAAAATGCGCCACACATCCTCAAGTGTGAGGGTCATCTCACCAATCAGGAGATGAAAGGTGTTATGTTTTGAGTGTCATCTCTTGGCAAGAGCAGTCAATGAACACCGACTTACCCTAATGTTGAGTAAATCTATAAGTGAAGTCAAACCCAGACGTGCTATAATTTGTAACTCTACAGGCATCAAGGCCTAATATAAAGCAAGGACTCATCCTCACTAAGGTCCTCAAAAGGAAACTACCTCAAAATCAATCTGTCAACAGAAAGAAAATACAAGTTCAAATCGGTATTCTAGCTAAGGCAACTACACAGAAAAGCTATCAGTTTGGTCTTTTTGGCCTTCACAAAGAGAAAAATAGTCAAAATTGGACAAAACCTAACTCTAAAACTGAAATGACTGGATGCGATACATGATTTCCAAAATGTGATGGGGAATCCACCAAGCGATCATGTTTGACAGGATGCGATGCGGGACGTGGGGTGTGATCTTGATTTCACAGGACGCGACCAAATTCAAAGACCACTCAAATTTTATAGCATGTGATATAAAATTAGACTATGGGATGCGATCCTTGATTAACAAGATGTGATCCAGGATTTTAGGGAAAAATAGGATGCGACACAGGATTAATCGGATGTGACCTAGGATACAGGGTGTGATGCAGAATTGAACGCTTAATATCTACTACAAAAATGGACAAAACTTAAAATTGAAAACATGAAAAGGTAGGTATTGATGTACTCACCGGAGGTGCATAATTAGTCGAATGTTGATGTCGATGTCCAAGCTCAAATTGATGCTTCTCCATGGGGACCACCATATTCTTTGTAGAGCTCTAAATTTACTGAGGATAAAAGTGAAAATGAATGGGTAAAAAGTGATTTTTGAGATATATATTGACCTTTTTGAGCTATTTAGGAGCTCCAAAATTCCTCCAGAACTATCAAAATTCAATTTTTTTCTTTTTTGATCTATTGGGAATTAAATCAAATGTGTAGATGATGTTTTCAACAACATTCTACACATTTTATGACAGTCTTCCAAAAATGTTGAATTGTTATACATGTTCCAAAAATGATTCAAAGGCTTTACACAATCAGTTTTCTGGGTTCTCTATCATTGAATTGCACATTATTCATCAAAAGATTGGTCCTACATCATTTTATCAGACTCAAAACTTACATTTCCATGTAGTTAACTTGTAAAATTGTGTTTTCTCTTAACACACCTTCGCTTCATCATTTCTTCTAATTGATTCTTTCTCAATTCAATTAATTTGTTCAAGTGATATATCATTCTAGACGAAGGGATTTTATTCTTTTTTCTTCAATTTCATTCTTGAGGGGGTATGATCACACTTAAAATCAATCAAATTCTTGCTCAAAAAGCATTAAAATGACTTCATCATCAAAATACTAGGGGCATGGAAGTTTCCCTCGATCAAGTCGGGACTGTTGGGTAGAAGGCTTCGGTTCTCAAGAGATGGATATCTATGTCTACATATTCTTAGATCTTTATTAAGCTCCTAGAAGCTTTGTACTGACCTTCATTCGATCAAGTTTGGAGTCATTATTATTAATTTTCCTTTGATCAAGTTCAGAATTGATACCTCAGAGCTCCTACCAGCTTCATACTGACCTTTGTTGGATCAAGTTCGAAGTCAGTATTATCAATTATCGTTCAATCAAGTTAAAAATTGGTATCTTTAAAATATTTGTTTTATTGACCTTTGTTCTATCAAGTTCAAATTCAATACTAGTAGTCTTAGTTCAATCAAGTGCAAGAATGATCTCATCAGACATTTCATTAAATCAAGGGTGGAATTCTCAAACTTTTTGAAGTTAACATCAATCATTCTTTGAATCAATGCGTTTCTCGCACATCAATTCAAAGAGGGGAAAATGTAACCACCCTAATTTTGTCTTCTCTAACTAGAGACCCTATTTTCCCTAAGTGTGATCATACCCCTAATTATGTCAAGACAATTCTTCAATTAATTGGAATAATTCATCTAAATCATATTTAATTTCCTAAAAATCAAAGTGATCTTATCACTAATTTACATTAATTGCCTTATCCAATTAAATCAAATCAAATCAATTAAATACATGGCTAAGTTAATTAATTAATTAATAGGAATTGAATAAAACCTCCTAATTACAACTCCTCACTTGCAAAATTGAAAGTCAATCCATTAGCCAATGAGAGTTAAATCACTTGGATCACCTCACATGGATCACCAAAGATTCAATATCCACCTCTCTTCACAATTCAATCCTCACCTCTCATTCCCCAAATTCTTCTATAAAAGGAATGAATTTTGATCTCAATGGGCCCTTAATCTTTACAATTTGAAAGCATCCTTATGTTGCTCTGATTTCTAACATTCTAAGTGCATTGTTAGTTCATATTTGCATAATAATTACATAATCTTTCATTTGGGAACTCTAAAATAAACTTTGATAGATAATTTAGCTTGCATTCTTGAAATCTTCAGTTCTTAGCATGAATGTGTCACTGATTTATGCATAATCTAAGGGAAAATTATAACATATTTCATACTCTTCTTAGATAGGGAGCAATATATCAATTTTGGTGATGTATATGTGCTTTTCCTTAGTTATTTTATGTTTATCTCACTAATGAAATGACATATTGAAGTGTTGTGTTGCAGCTTGCAGATCCACAAAGTACACACATAGCTAAAAGACTACAGATAAGAAAAGGAAAGTACCTAGGTAATCTAACTTTGAAATGTTTTAAATGTAACAAGATTGGTAACATAGCTGCTAGATGCCCTGACAATGACAATGATGAGAAGAAAGCCAACCAAGATGATAACAAAAGAGAAAATACATTCAGGAGATTCTGATATTTCAAGAACAAAGGTAAGAAGTCATGCCATAGTGCTAATGAAGGACTAAATTACAATGACGATGTAGATGATTATGATGGTGGTGAAGAAGTTGTGTATGTTTCTATCAAGGATAATTCTGATGAAGAAAAGAATGAAGAAGAAAAAAACCCTAATCTCACATGTAAGAAAGAATGATAGTTGGATTATAGATAGTGGTTGTTCACACCATATGACTGGTGACGCACTTAAGTTCATTACTATGGAAGAACATGATGGAAGATATGTTAGATTTTGTAATGGTTCCTCATATCCTTTGAAAGGTAAAGGCTCTATAATTCCACTAAATAATACAAGATGTGATGATGTATACTGGCTTGAGGGACTAAAGTATAATCTATTGAGTGTGGTACAACTAAACAATACAGGACACCGACTAGAATTTCATAATGGAAAGGTAAAAGTATTTGATCAGAATGGAAGTCTGATTGCCATTGGAGAAAAATATAAAGGTAACTTATTTTTCCTTGATACATCTACTAAGAGTTGTCTATATGCTAAAATTGAGGATACATGGTTATGTCACAAGAGGTTATGTCATGTGAATTTTGACAATTTAATTAAAGTGAGCAAAAATAATAGAGTTAGAGGTCCTGAGATTGGATAAACCTGAGAAATGTCATCTGCAAAGGATGTCAAGTTGGTAAGATGACAAAGTCAAGTTTTGCAAGAAAATATCACACTACTCAAGGTATTTTGGAATTAGTGCACATTGACCTATGCAGATTGATGAGAACACAAAGTTACTATGGTGATAGATATTTCATTTTATTTGTTGATGATTATTAAAGAATGATGTCTGTCATGTTTTTAAAAGAAACATTTGATTCTTTTTAAATGTTTAAGTGGTATAAGGAAAGAGTTGAAAAAGATACTGAAAGACAATTAAAGTGTCTAAGATCTGATAGAGGAGGAGAGTTTACATCTGATGAGTTTACACTTTTTTGCAGTGAACATGGAATAAAGAGACAAATGTCTACATCGAGAACACCAAAATAGAATGGTCTATCAAAAAGGAGAAATAGATCCATTGTTGATTGTGCAAGAATATTAATGATTGAGAATGGTATTTCTCAAACAATTAGGAGAGAAGCAGTCAACACTGCAGTTTATACACTAAATCGAGTACAAATGAAGAAAGGTACAAAAAAGACTCCATATAAGATTTGGTATGATCATAAACTGAAGTTAAGTTATTTCAAAGTATTTGGAAGTGGGTTTTGTATTCTTAAAGATGAAAGAGATGGAAAGTTTGATTCTAAAAGAGATGAAGGAATATTCTTAGGAAATTCTACCAAGAGAAAAGCTTAAAAATGTTTTAACAAGTCTACTAAAAAATTATAGAAAGTGTAAATGTAAGGATTGATGAATTTGCAGAAAAAAAATGATGAGGACAACAAGAAGGAACCCAAGGAATACCAAATATTTGCATATGTTCAACCTGAGATTATTGATACCTTACCTAAAGCACATCCCGGGGAGGAAGCTGAATAGAGAGAACTAACACCAAATGGTGAAAATGAAGATCTACCACCATCTACCAAGCCTATTCTAGCTAAGTATGTGAGAAGAAACCACTCATCGAGAAAGATTATTGAAGACAATAATGATGGAATTATGACAAGAATAAAGGTAAGAGATAATACATGCTTAATTTCTGAATTAGAGCCAAGAAGAGTAAAGGATACATTGGAAAATTAAGATTGGATTAAAGCTATGAAAGAAGAGATAGATCGAATTGAAAAGAAAAACACATGGACTTTGGTACTGAGACCTACAGATAAAAATTTTATTGGTACAAAGTGGATTTTTAGAAAAAAAAATTAAATGAACATGGAGATGTAATCAGAAACAAAGAAAGACTAGTTTGCAAGTGGTATGAAAAAGAAGAAGGTATTGATTATGGTGAGACTTTTGCACCTGGTACTATATTAGAAGGAGTTAGAATTCTAATAGAATATGCAACTTACAAAGGATTTAAAGTCTATCAAATGGATGCTAAGTTTGCATTTTGTAATGGTATTCTTGAAGAAGAAGTCTATATAGAACAATTGAAGGATTTGTTGAGGATACTAATAAGGACATGGTATGCATACTGCACAAGGCACTATATGGTTTGAAACAAGCACCCCAAGCATGGTATGAAATGTTACATTCATATCTAATCAAGATTGGATTTCAAAGAACAAGTGACAATGGTAATGTGTATCTGAAATGTGATAGTAATAATAAGATTTTGATTGCTGAAATATTTTTTGATGATATTATTTTTGGAGGAAATAACACATTATGCAAATCTTTTGCTGAAGAGATGAGAAAGGAATTTGAGATGTCCATGATAGGGGAGATAAAATTATTTCTTGGAATATAGATTCAACAAGTCAAGGATGGGATCTACATAAGACAATCAAAGTACATCAAGGAGATCCTAAAGACATTTGGTATTGAAGACTCAAGACCGGTTGGAAAACCGATGGTTACTGGTTTCAAGTTATCAAAAGAAGATGAGTCAAAGGAAGTGAATGAGACATTCTACCGATCAATGATTGGTAAGTTACAATATGTTGTACATAGAAGACCTGATATTTCTCATGTAGTTGGTATTGTTTCAATATTTTTTCTGATCCAAAGGAATCACACATGTCTGAAGTCAAAAGAGTATTTAGATATCTGAAAGGAACTGAAGACTTTGGTCTACTATACAAGAAAGGAGGAGTTTTTGAGTTAAAGGTCTACACTGATGCTAATTGGGCTAGAAACATTTATGGTAGAAAAACTACAAGTGGAGGAGCTTTCTTTTTAGGAGAAAGATTAGTGACATGGCTGAGTAAGAAATAGAGTTGTATATCACAGTCTACTATCGAGGCTGAATATGTTGCTGCAACTATGTATTGTGAAAACATTGTATGGAATAAGAAAATACTTGAAGGTATGCAAGAGGAGATTACCGATCTAGTTACTATTTTATGTGATAATACTAGTGTTATAAACATATCAAAGAATACAGTGATGAATTCTAAGACCAAGAACATTTATATCAAGTATCATTACTTGAGAGAATAAGTTCAAGACAAGCATGTGATGTTGGAGTATGTGAATTCAAAGGAGAAGTTAGTAGATATATTTACCAAGCCACTACTGAAGGATGCTTTTGAGTATCTCAAAGGTAAATTAGGGGTCCTACCCCTATCTAACATTCACCAAAGAAAGATGCATGCTGCATTAATTCTAGGATTCAATAGAATATATTTTTTTTGAGTCAATGCTAGTGTTCACACTTTAGGTGATGCCTAAAGTTTTGAAAAACAATTATGTATACAATGAGATATGAGTACATGCAAGGTATAATCCACTGCCTGAATTTTTTTAAAAGAGTATGCACCTTTGGAATTTTTGTCAAAGATGGAGAATGAATGAATGATGGCTAACCTAGCACTCACTATGTTGTCAACAAGAAAACCTTTTGATACTCTTGAGTATCTCAATAAAATAAGGACTGTTAAATCCCACTCGGTTAAGAGATTTTCTGAATCAATGGTTAAACTGGTATAGTAAATGATCTGTTCAAAATACAACTTTGATTTGCAAATATTTAGATCTATTGTTAGTTCAATAATACCTCTCTAATCAATATACACTTCAGTTCCTTTTCTTTCTTTCTTTCTTCTACTCGGTGAATTCTTTGTCCTCTGTTTCTCGGTGTTAGCAAAATTCCCTGGCTCTGTTCTTCAACCTATATGATCATATCTACATGAAGAGTTCAATCTTCACACAAAATATATTCAGCATTGCTGTATTTAATAATGAATTCCTTGTCTCTTTATATAGACATGATTAGTTTCTCAATCTCCTTGTTTTTTTCGTAGATATTTCCTTGATCCTTAAACTTTTCCATGCGTTGATTTATCCCATAAAGCTCTCCTTTAGTTTTATTTTCTAAATCTATCCTTGATAACTATGAATAAAATACACTTTAAATCTCCTTCTATGCTTTAGTTTAACTGATCATTGAAAATAAAACAATGAATCAGTCAATCCCTAAATTGTAGCTCTTCCAGCTAAGCAATTTTGTCATTCTTTAACTCCAGTTATGCTCGGTAATCAAATTTAGTTATTCTCGGTCATTAAATTCAATTATGCTCGGTAATTAACTTTTGCTCGGTAACACTTTCTTGGTTACTACTGTGCTCGGTATACACTGTGAACTTCTCAGTGTTCATTGTCACTCGGTGTATACATGTATGAAAAATCAAACCATATCAAGTTGACATCAATGAAAATACAATACATTAACTAATTTAATGTCTTGCATTCACTTTTGCATCTCGGGGATCATCAAATTATCATCTTCAAGCATTCAATTAGTTATAGTTCATCATGAAGCTCTTGTGATATGACTCAAAATGTCTTTAGAATGGAGGATTATATAGATACACATTTATGGAGATTATCAATTAGTCATCAATCAGATTAATGATGAATACCAAACTAAAGATGACAAGCTCATGCCTTATAAAATGATGATTTATGACTTCAAAAAGTATTTTTTATTTATCACATTCAAGAAAATACCTAGAACAGAGAACAAAGTAGCTGATTCCACTAGCCTTTATATTACAAGTACATGATCAAGATGAAAGAAATGAGCTCTTGGTGGATGAATTGGTAAAACCCACATACGACCATCTTGATTCCCAAATCATTTTCCTACTTGTGGGTCCTGAATCTACTTGGTATGGTCCTATTTATACCTATCTCAAGGATAACACCTTACCCTTAGGCCCAAAACCCAAAATGAGAAACAAAACCTTATACGCCAAGCCTCACGCTTCACCCTTGTTGTTGACACATTATATCGCAAAAGTATTGACAAAACATTACTTGGATGTCTGGAGAGTGAGCAATCTAAAACTTCTTTACATGACATTCACGATGGTATTTATGGGTGACACTCGAGTGGATTTACCTTAGCAAAGAAACTTCTTAGGATGGGGTATTATTGGCCGACCATGGAAAAAGATGTATGCCAATTTGTGAAAATTTGTCAAAAGTGCCAATATCATGGGAACTTGATACATGTGCCAGCACAGGAATTACATTCCATTACTACACATTTTCCTTTCTATCAATGGGGTTTTGATTTGATAGGGATGACATATCCTCCTTCTAATGGGCATAAATATATTATTACTACAACTGAGTACTTTACAAAATGGGTGGAAACAATACTCTTAACAACTGCAACTGGAAAACAAATTTCAATGTTCATCCTAAACCAAATCATTTGCATATATGGTATCCCACATGCACTCGTCATAGATAATGGGAGAAAATTCAAAAATAAGGATGTTAAGGAGTTATGTGAAAATTTTAATATTACTCAACATTTTTCTTCCATTTATTATCCTCAAGGTAATGGACAAGCATAAGCCTATAATAAGAACATTCTTAACATCCTCAAGAAAAAATTTGATGATTCAGGTAAGTATTGCACATATAGTTAAATCCAAAACTTTGGACTTATAGAACAAGCATCATAACACCTACTCGAGCAACACATTTTTCTTTAGTGTATTGAGCTGAAGCGGTTTTACCATTAGAAGTGGAAATTCCATCCTTAAGAGTCTCACTACATGGAATACTAACAGATGAAGAGTATAGAGTGTCTAGATTTGAAGAGATAGAGTTACTAGAATAATATCAACATAAAGCTTATAATCATCTTCAAGTTTACCAAAAGAGAATGTCTTAGAACTATAACAGAAAGATCAAACCTCGAGAATTTCGAATTGGTGATCTTGTTCTAAGAGAAAATCCAAGAAATCAATTAGAAAGGGAAAAGAAGGGGAAATTTGAGGAAAATTGGCTAGGACCCTTTATAATGACATCATCCTATGGAACAGGAAAATAAAAATTATCTTATTGTGAAGGAGATGAGAATCAAGAACTCATCAACAACATACACTTGAAGAGGTTTTATACCTAAATCAGATGAAAGAGTATCCATTGAAATAGTCTAAGAGGAGAGAGTATCAAATGGAAGAGCATCATGTTGTATAGATCCAATTGATCTTGATAAAAATCCAAAAAAATTGAAAAAGAAGAAAAGAAAAAAAAAACAAAGAGAAATAGTGCCTTGCTGAAAACCGAGCAATAGGCGCCTTGGTAGAAAAAAAAAAGAAAAAAAGAAAAAGAGAAAAAGAGAAAAATTGAAATGAAACCAAGTGGTGAAAAATTGGTAAACAAGAACTACGTGCCCTAAGTCAAGCCTAGTTGCATTGCATTTAAATTTTCCCATTCTTGTATATACCCCATTGCATTCCGTCCTTTGTACATAGTCATAATAAAGTCTCAGAGCTTCATTTGTACATAAAGCCTTCGTCACGGTGTTTACAAGTTGCCTTGGTATATTATCATTGAAAAATCTAATTGGGAGCACAATTCAGATTCTAGGAGCTCATTAGAGAACAGACACTAGTATGATTTCACATACCTTCATAAAAAATCAAGAATCATAATCTTAGACATTTATCGATTGATCCAAATATCAAATTTCCACAATCCACACATATGAATCATATCCAATTCAAGGGCTAAGAAATCAAATGCTAAGGTGGTGCATAAACATCAAACAATATGAACAAAGGATTGAAATTGGATGGAATTACTTTTCTAAGGAAATGGATCAAGAAAAAAAAGAAAAGTTAGTTTAATGATGTTTCTTGATTTTTATATCATGTCTTTTTAGCCTTCATTGATGTTTTGAATTAGATAAGAAATGATGGAGACATGATCTTTTTTTTAGATTTATACTTGTAAGATTGGTTCCTAGACATACGCAAGTTTTTCTAATGACATGATCGTCAAAGAGTTATCGAGGACATTTGTATATCAATAGGGATCATACCTTTGTTTGTTTACACAAATAAATACCTTGACTATTTATATTGATCATATGTTAATGCCAAAATCCACTTGCAACATTGAATCTGATGAAATTTGTATTCATACTCTCATGGTATGGAAATCTTACCAATGAGGATTGTATTGATTTCAATGAGTCATATAACTTTGTTGATGATAGTGGTCACATTGAATCTGATGAAATAGGTATTCATACCATCATGGTTTGGAAATTTCACCAGTGAAGGTTGTACCAATTTCAAAATGATTTACCAAAAATATCAATGATGATACTTGCAAAAATAGTGATCTATTACAAAGTGACAATCATTTTAGGTTGCATTTGTATATTGCATTTATGTTAAATTAAATCTTGCATTAGAGGATTTCTCAAGGAAAGGGGGGTCAAACATCCAAGTCAAAAGCATTAAGAATTTTTCTTTAGATGGAATATGTGGGACTTTATAAAAAACTATACATCTCAAAATTGCATCAATTAAGGGAATTTCATATGAATTTAGGAACACTTACATTTTTAGGATCATTTCATTCACCACTAATTTATCATTATACCTAACATTTATATTATTTATCCTTATTTAGGTGCATTTCATTATCATTTAGTTACATTACATAATACTAGAATCATAAGAATCATTAACATTATCCATAAGCATTACATCATTATAAATCACAATCATATACATAACGATATGCATTATCATCTAGAATCATCACATCTATATATTGCATCCATAGAAAGATAAAAAAATTCATTTTCCATACATTTTATGACATCCATAGTAAACATCACATATATAGTATATGCATACATACATCCTACATAAAAATCCACAAAAACATGCATATAGATAAAATCATATAAACTGCATCCATAAAATGTCTCATGGCATCATCATAAATCTTCAAACTCATAAAGTCCACATATAATGACATCAAAGAACATCATCTAAAGGAAGGGATAAGGTCTCTCTAATGTCCAAAAATCACTAGTGTCTACATCACAAAAGGTACACATCAAGATAAATCAAAAGTACATCATCAAAGATGATACATATGTCATGATCACAAATCTGATATAATCAAGAAGATCTAAGCATGAATGCCTCCTAACTCTATCAGGAAAGACATCAAAATATTGCCACCAGTACCTTCACATGCACCAGTATCGGCACTGGTAGATGGTCCTACACCATCACCTATCCCTGCATCTAGTCCCCTCAGAGGTCTAAGAGATGGACCTGATGCTCCTCTATTCTTAACTTGTCCTGAGTCACCACCTCTAATTCTCTATGCATAAGAACAAGCAATCTGACCTGTTGACAATAACTCATGATATAAAGTGTTGTAGAACTCACCTCTCTTGATCTCCTCTCACAAATCTAGCATGGTATGTCTAGTCGTACCATCTCTAGTCACCCTCTCTAACTGCTGGTTATATCCTCTGCTACTCCTCGTTGTTGTATATCATGATCTCTCTGTGACCTAGTAGCTTCTAACTCTACCTCCAAGGTATGAATATCATGATCTCTCTGTGACCTAGTAGAGGCTAACTTAGCCTCAAGTCTCTAAATCCATCCCTATAATAATATGATGTCTTCCTGTGTTGTAACCAACTCCCCATGCAACCTCTACATATCTTGACTTGAGATACCTCTCTGCATAGCATGTCCTAGATCTTGTACTATACCTAACCTAGCTCTGTGAGCTACCTGTCCTTGATATGGAAACAACAACCTCCTCCTCTTTGTAGAATCTCCATCATGATCACTATCATCCCCTCCATGATCATTGTCATCTCCATCATGACCACCATCATCTCCTACATGGTCATCATCATCACCACCAGCTCCTCGACCAATAACTCTACCACCTCTCTCTCTCACTAGGATATCATCAGATCCTGCATCCTCCTCATCTATGTGATCTCTCCATCATCGTCCATATCTCACTGATCATCGAGGCTGGTCCTCATCATCATCATTACTCTCCAAGGAAGGAACTGACTCATCTAGTGAAGACAATCATGTGAATGGATATGCTAGAAACTAATGTGTATACTCCTTAATCACACCCACATTTATCACATCCTCCTGATAATCCCAAGCAATGAGTACTAATGTGAAAAAATCATCTCTAGCTGCCTCACATGATGAACATGGTCCCCAGGTAGGTTATATATAGCTAATCCCTAAGGAAAAGCCAAAGTCCGTCCAAAATTTCACCATACTTTGGTAATGATAAATTTCTCCATAATGTAAGTCCTGCAACCAAGAAATCATCTCAATGTGTTGATATATAAGACCTCTCGGCGATCCTCACATCCCAAATAAGGTCTCCAAAAGATAGTATCTAGATCATTAATCTACCGCCTCCAATACTCTAACGTGTCCAGCTTCGGGTGGACAATCAAACCATTGTATCCACAGATGAAAAGTTAACCCTCCTCTCATGCTCTCCTACAACTGGTTGGGTCACTGGAAGATGATCCCATACACAAATCTGTAACACTATAGCACCAATTGATAAAGTTGATGCACGCTCATATACCATCTTATGAAGCTCATGATACAGATGTGCTAGAATGCATGTACCCCAACCAAAGCAACATTATCTCGTAAGCATATCCTCCAATAATCGACCCCAACCAATATGAAATCCATACACTCTTCGAACAAGCATGAGGAATCCTCCAATCAAGGCTAATAAAACTGTGGGGAGTGGGGTTGGAAAATTGACACCTAAATCAAAAAAATCAACTAACCATCGAAATCAAATCAAAAACATAAAAAATAAAAGAAAATTAAAATTAAAATAATAATAATAATAATAATAATAATAATAAATTGAAAAAATAAAATATAAAATATAAAAAAAATCTCAATTTAAAAAATAAATAAATAAAATCAAAACACTTCACTTTTCCCTTGTCCCATCTCCTCTTACCTCCCTTGAGCCACGATCTGCCAGTGATCTCAGTTGTGAGCTCTACTTGTACTCGGTGCGAGCGAGCTCAGCCTGAGGGCGGTGCTAACTCGCCTAAACAACACAAAACATGTTATTTGCATTCTTTTTAAAATTTTCACAAAACCCATTTTACATTTCACCATTTCATTGCATAAAAACACAATTTTAAAATATTTTTTTCACAAACCCATGAAAATTTCAAAAAAATATTCACAAACACTAGTTAAAAAAAAAAAAAAAAAAAAAACAAATTATGCAACATAGATGGGTTTTTATGACACATACCGAGGGGTCATACTCTTGCGGTCCCTCATATCGGCACACTCTCTCAAACCGATGATCTACCATGGGAACCCCCATTCTCAGCTTCACAATCACTTTGCACAACAAAACCACTCAAAATCACCAAGTTGCAAAATGAACTTCAAAATGCATTTCTCACCTTTTAAAGGTCACCTTTTACAAAAAGAGGGTATTTTGGTGGAATTCTTTTCTCACCGAGGAGCATTTTATTTCAAAACACTTTAAGACATTTTTCTCAACTTCAAAATTTGTCATTTTTTCAGGATTCAAATCGGCATGGCTGACATTCATCAAAAAATTTGCAATGATAATAAATCATTAATGGTAAGGCTCGAAACATCATCTCGATTTTAATCATAACGGGGCATACTGGCACCATAGTGCATATTTTTGCCAATCGAGGTACTTTTTAAAATCGGGGACATCAGACGTTAAAATTCTTTTATTACATCAGGGCATCAAAATGAATTAATTTTCACAATAGAGGTATCACATTATCAGATAAATGACATCAACATCATATCAGTATCATATCAACACCCTATCGGCATCATCATCATCAGTATCACATCAGGTTGGACATTGAATCAGTATCAGACATCTTGAACATTATGTATTCTTTGAACCAATGCACTTCACACAATGATTCAAAGAGGGGCATTTGAAGATACCCTAATTTGGACAACCAAAGTCAAAGGGGTCAAATCAAGTCAACATCAAGGATTAATTAACAAAGTCATTAATTAATTAAATACAAGCTAAAAATAGGTTAATTAAACTATGTAATTGATTTAATCAATTATTTATATAGTTCAATTAAATATAAATAAGATGCAACCCAACTAATTCCCTTACATGATTAATTTAATTAATTGTTTGAATTAATTATCTCCTAATTTCAACAAAGAGGACAAAAAATCAATTCGCCAATGAGAAGAGAGGAATGAGATCACATGGATCACTCCAAGGCTTTGCTATCTTACCCACTTATTTATCATTTGTTATCCTCACCACTCATTTTGTCATCTTGTCCCCCTATTTGCAACCCAACACTCAACCTTAACCTCAACCCTACTTTGATCGTGGCTAATCAAACACACACACCCCTACCCTTGGGAATTCCTATAAATAGAAGACATTTCTTAGTGTAAACTCATCAATTCACATTTAGAGTAAGAATTCACATTTAATTACATATTGAATTGGGGATACAATTGGGCATTTAGCATTAATGCATTCTTGAATAGTATCATCATAATGAAAAATTGATCCATGTTTAAATAGGTTTTGAGCAATAGAATAGGACAATTCATCTTATTTTGCATACATTTGCACCTTAGATCCATCTTTTTCATCATTCTTAGCATAATTCATGTTTTAGGGGTTTTCACTTTAGGATGCTTTGCAGCTGAGAGAATTCGTTTAGTCCTTCTAGCTAGAGATCCATGAGACGCTCTTAATTTACTTTCATTTTCAAAATTGATTAAACTAGTTAGATCTTTCAAATTTGATTGAAAAGTATGTTAAACTAACATGTTTCATGTAGGTTTGTGAATTGCAGGTTTACGGACTACATTTCTCAATGTCAAATCTTTCTTATGGATTCCTAAGTAGCTTGCATGCTTGCTAGATTCATCTTTTCTCTAGACTTAATAAGTGTGCTCTTTTGGTTATCTATTTAGTGGGTGGTATTTCTAAGAAGATTACTACTTAAAAACTTTGGGGTTTATGTTAGGTTTATGGGAAATACGAGTTTGTATGACCAAAAGGTTGGCTGAGTTTGAAAAATAATGAGTGAGGGCTCCTCTCTCCTAAATGTTTATCATTCCTAGGATTAAAAGGGTAACATTATGAAGATCTCAATATTTTTTATAGAGATTGGAAAGGAATAAAAAAATAACATGTGAATTCAAGGACCAAATATGTTTGATGATTTCTTCTCAAATAACTAATGTTGAACTAGGCTCTTAAGATCAAATGTTAAGCCTAATTTGATTTTCATTTATCTACATTATGTTAGCTTAGCAAAGAAAATATAAACAATAGGTTTTATATTTAGAGAACATAGATATTTTTTCAATGAATGTTATTTTTCCTAATATTTGATATATCTTGGCAGCTTCTAAATAAATCTATTTATAAAATATAAGTATACTAGTAATAGACGTCTAAGAAAAACCAATACATTTTAACTATTTTATTTTTCTACCTTCTCCCTGGACCTATTGTATCTGGATCATATGAAAGAACGTAAAATATAAATATAAATATGACTTCCCAAACCATTATATTTAGATTATTGTGGTAAACATATACTACCTTCTCCTAATAAGTGAAACCATGTTCATTAAATATTCATCAAGGCCTGATTTATCTGTTGGGTTTTCTGGATGTTTTC
>MU223540.1:2352021-2395408 GCA_018584345.1 Thuja plicata | reverse complement strand
TAACTGCTTAAATTCATTCTCATTCATACTCACTATATCTTTTCTCAACTTTCAAAAATGGCTTCGTTGGGTATTCCCATGTCTGTGAACAAAAGTTCACGTTATTTGACGGCCCCGGGAAAGAACGACATTGCCAACACCTCTAATGGTGGCGCTGCTTTTTCAATCTCCACTGATCTTTTCAAGAGGAAAAGGCAGTCCATGAAAATGGCGGCCACAGTGGCGTCTCCGTCAATAGACAGAAAAATGGGGGTGAAATATCCAAAACATCCAGCGTGGGAGAGCGTAAAACAGGAACGTTGGGAGGGAAAGCTCGAAATTGAAGGCCAAATCCCAGACTGGCTTGTGAGTGGGTGTTTATTATTTTCATTTTGACAACTTTTTTTTAAAGCATGTTGTAATAGATATTTGAAAGAGCACTATTATTGGTTATAGTTAATTTCATATACTCTACATTCAGAAAAAGTTTCTAAATAGTATATTAGATTTCTTAATTGGTTATAGCTATTGTAAATGTTGTGTGGAATATTTTTCTTATTACTATGATTTGACAACCAAAAAATCTGTACAATTGATTAAGTACTTAACGTACATGCCCATTATTCAAGCATTTTCCGTACCAATAAAGTTGAACAATAGATCTAATTATTTTCTTCTTCTTTTTTCCTAAACATGGGCGGCCATTGGCCCACTCAATGAGTTTTAGTGGGCTTTTAATTTCTAAAATCCAATGAATTATAGTTTCATAGCTATCGAGCTCGTGAAGTAATGAGAAATGAAAAATCAGTGTTTCTTTATTTTATATTGCCCATGAATAAATTCTACATGGTTTGTGTGTAGAATGGTACGTATTTACGAAATGGACCAGGAATGTTTGACATAGGGGATGAAGATACTCAGAGTTTTTTTGATGGGTATGTTATAATTTATTATTTTATTTGTTTATAGTATATTTTGATATTAATCTAATAATTTAATCTTAGAAAATATAAGTTGTTAGTGTCTAGGTGACTGATCTAAGGTTTTACAAATGATCTTGTTATATTATAGTTAATCATGCCTTGAAAAAATTTAAGTTATTCTCTTAATGTTTGATATCTAACAATGCCTTTTGTTGCTTTTCTTGTGATAAGATATGGAACTTTAGTTCGCCTGAACTTTAAGGATGGAGGCTTGACTGCAGGGCATGCACAAGTACAATCGGAAGCTTACAAAGCTGCTGTAAAGAATAATAAAGTTTCTCATCGTGAATTTTCAAAACCTCAAAAACCATCAAATATAGTGTCAACTATTAGGAACATGGTGGGAGTGCTAACTGGTGATTTGATTATAGATAATGCCAATATATCAATTTTTAGGTTGTTATTCCTCTTCTTCAACAATATTATAGATGTAAAAATAAATAAATATGATAGTTTTTTTTTTCACTTCTTGTTTAAACTATGTGATACTTTTCATCATCAATGTTTTGAATCATACTACATGATCCATCATCAAGATGAACGAGATAGTTAGAGAGCATAAATCATGTAATATGATCAAAAATGTTGATGATGAAAAGTATCACACACAGTTTAAACCAGAAGTAAATAAAAACTAACATTATGGATTGTGGAAATTACATGACTCTAATAATATGATTGTAAGTACTTACCATAAATTATTTGAATCACACAGGTTAGGTGATGGGAGAATCATTTGCTTGACTGAAACTATAAAAGGAACTATCGAAATGAATCCCAACACATTGGAAACAATTGGCCCCTTTAAGTACACAGACAAACTAGGGGTAGTTAATTTTCATTTTCAAATATGCTTGTGTTGTAGATCGCTAGGTTTGAGTAGATTTTAATCATTATAATATGGCATGAGATGGTGTATAGATTCTAAATTTGAACTATTTATCATATAATAAGAACACCACCATATTATTATTATATTTCTAAACCATAAAAGATTTAGAATTATTGTTTATTTTACTATGAAAAAACTTCTAATTAAACCATTTGGCTTTTTATTTTTAGGGTTTCAACCAATCAAGTCACCCTATTGTGTCTGATAGCGAATTCATTTCGTTGCTCCCAGATCTCGTTAACCCTGGTTACGATGTTGTTCGAATGCTTCCTGGAACTAATCAAAGAAATTTGATTGGGAAAGTAAGAACATTTCTCTAAACATAAACAAGTGAGATGTTATGGTTAAAATGTCAATTTTTTTAATGTGAGCAACTACTCTCTAGTTAAGCAATTGACATCAATGGTTACTTTTAGTTTATTTTCAACATATTATTCTTTTATTATTTTAAATAAACCATTATATTCATATGGTCTACCCTCTCTCAAACCCAATTAGAATCCAAACTAGAACTCAAATAGGTTTTGTAATGATTCTATTGAGTATAATTTAACGAACAACCTAAATTAAAATAAACACTTGTAATAATATTTTGGTGCAAATAATTCAGGTGAATTGTAGAAGTGGCTCTTCTGTAGGATGGGTGCATTCATTTGCAATAACCGATAATTACATTATTGTTCCTGAAATGCCAATGAAATATTCTCCAAAGAATATTTTAAGTGGGGAGCTCTTACAATGGCATCTAGATTTCAAGGCATTTATGCATGTAGTTTCTAAAGAAACAGGAGAGATGGTATGTACATTTATGATTCAATCATGTAAATAAATCTATTCATTGAAGCTTCATTGAATACAGTTTTCATGAATTAGGCTAATTAAATTAATCTATCATAGATTGCTTATGTTGAGGTCCCTCAATTTATGAGTTTCCACTTCATCAATGCTTATGAACAAAAAGACGAGGCTAGTGACAAGGTGATATCAATTATAGTTGATTGTTGTGAATATTATGGAAATGTTGAAATATTGGAAAGAATGCACCTACAAGAATTAAGATCATTTGTTGGAAATGACATTCTTCCAAATTCAAGGTAATTTACTTTTTCTTTTAATATTTATTTAAATTGTGGTAAGTATTGTCATTTTTATGTTTTCCAATGATGGTATCAATGATAGTAATCAAATTACAATAATATTTTTTATAAAAAATTAGGTAGTTTGATAGTAATACACAACTAAAAATTATACAAAATTATTTAGTTGTATTTCTATATTTGATGAGATGATATATAGACTAATACAGTAAATTCATTTTCTTTAAATAGATTAGGACGGTTTACTATACCCCTCAATGGTAGTCCAAGAGGAACATTGGAGACTACAATTCCTCCAAAGGAGCATGGTAGAGGGATAGACATGTGCACTATTAATCCAAAACATGTAGGAAAAATGTATCGTTACGCATATAGATGTGGAGCAAAGAGGCCTTGTCATTATGTTAATTGTCTCACAAAGGTTACATCATCTTTCCTTTACTTCTTAAATTAAATAACATGGATATATGTGGATGATAATTTTTTAATATATTGTGTAGATTGACTTGCAAGAGAAATCAACAAAAAATTGGTACGATGAAGGGAGCATTCCTTCTGAACCCTTCTTTATAGCTCATCCTGGAGAAAATGCAGAAGATGATGGTGATAATATTTGAACTAGAGCCAATAATTAATTACATTCATTCGTATTAATTATTTTTTATTTATAATATGTTATGCTATTTTTCTTGCAGGAGTGGTGATCTCTATAGTGACTATTAAAGATGGTGATGGGTTTGTTGTAGTTTTAGATGGATCTACCTTCATTGAAATTGCTCGTGCAAAGCTTCCTTATGGACTTCCACATGGCCTACATGGTTGTTGGATTCCTTCTCTCTAGACTTGATAATTGTGTTTTATTTTAATGGATTGAAGTAAAAAAATATAATTATAATGTACAAAACTTGAAATTATTATATATGTATCTAAGTTTGTCTAATATTCTCAATGTAGAAAATTTCTGATGGATTCCTAAGTATCTTGCATGGTTGTTAGATTCATCTTTTCTCTAAACTTACTAAGTGTGTTCTTTTGGTTACTTGTTTAGTGGGTAGTATTTCTAAGAATATTATTACATTAAAAATTTGGGTTTTATTTTAGGTTTATGGGAAATATGAGTTTGTATGACTAAAAGGTTGGTTGAATTTGAAAAATAATAAGTGAGGGCTCCTCTCTCCTAAATGTTTATCATTCCTAGGATCAAAAGGGTAACATTATGAAGATTTCAATATTTTTACCGAGATTGGAAAGGAATAAAAAAGTAACATGTGAATTCAAGGACCAAATATGTTTTATGATTTCTTCTCAAATCACTAATGTTGAACTAGGCTCTTAATATCAAATGTTAAGCCTAATTTGATTTTCATTTATTCACATTATGTTAGCTTAGCAAAGAAAATATAAAGGATAGGTCTTATATTTATAGAACATAGATATTTTTTTAACGAATGCTATTTTTCTAATATTTGATATCTCTTGATAGCTTCTAAATAAATTTATTTATAAAATATAAGTATCCTAGTAATACACATCTAAGAAAAACCAATACATTTTAACTATTTTTATTTTTCTACCTTATCTCTCGACCTATTATATCTAGATCATATGAAAGAACATAAAATATATGATATAAATAAGACTTCCCAAACCATAATATTTAGATTATTGTGGTATGCATATACTACCTTCTCCTAATAAATCAAATCATGCTCATTCAATCTACATCAATGATAAATTTTATCAAGGCCTGATTTATCTATTGGCTTTGCTGGATATTTTATTTTTGCTAGATACTCCAAAATTTAACCAACCATGATATATCTACTTTGTCTCTTACATTCTCATTTGCATACAAATATTAAACAATAATATTCTCATTCATACACTATTTAAGCTTAAATACATTCTCATTCATACACACTGATCTTTTATGAGCTTAAAAAATGGATTTGTTGGGTATTCTCATCTCTGTGAACAAAATTTCATGTTATTTGACGACCCTGGGAAAGAATGACATTCTCAACACCTCTAATGGTGACACTTCTTTTTCAATTTCCACTAATCTTTTCAAG
Organism: Thuja plicata; assembly: GCA_018584345.1. Lineage (NCBI taxonomy): Eukaryota > Viridiplantae > Streptophyta > Pinopsida > Cupressales > Cupressaceae > Thuja > Thuja plicata. The sequence goes on along the minus strand of MU223540.1, from coordinate 2,390,385 downwards.
TGGAAAAGGAAGTCCATGAAAATGGCGGGAACAGTGGCATCTCCATCAATAGACAGAGAAAGGAGGGTAAAATATCTGAAACATACAGCGTGGGAGAGCGTAAAAAATGAACGTTGGGAGGTAAAGCTCAAAATTTGAAAGGAAAATAGTCAACAAAATGGAAATGAAAAATAATCCAAGAGAGCTTATTGGTGTTTAAAAATGTTACGCTTTGAGAAGCAACCAATATATCTTAAGACTTATATAAGGAGTGGTTAGCTCCAAGTGTGAAAGCTCTGTAAGATAACTGGACCAACTATAGGGACAAGACTGCCCTCTTCACTTCTGGCTCTGCAAAACCAAGGCGGGTACACCTAATCTAGACTAAACTCAATTCTTTACAATACCTTCTACTTATGGATTTGAACAAAAGATATATGGTAAGTACTAAATGCCAACCTAGCATTCATTGAGTCTCCACTACCATGGTGGGATAACAACAACAACTGTAAAAGTGAATAATTTTGGTAATGAGTTTGATTAAAGTTTAGCAACATAGTATAGCCAAAACACTCAGTCATATACCTCCAATGTATATACTTTCTTTAGATCAGTGCCTTATCCATTGGGTAAAATCCTAAATACAATACTAAAACTGTAACAACCTTTTGGCATAGATTCAAAGTCATAAACATAAAGATACGTCAGATTAAACACTACATGATCTTTAAGTAGATATCAAGATAGAATTAATGTAATATCCAAAGCATTTTAATTTGATCTATAAGATCAAAGACTTATGGAATACACATTTGCATAAGCAAGACTTATACAGTAAGTCAGAAAACTTACAACTCACAGAGATAACACAAAGGAGAGACTTAAAACCTGAGAAAACTTATATTAAGTATGATGAAATCTTGTTTTCTGCATCAATATCAAAAGGAAATACAAAATAGGACAATATGCAAAAGATCATAAGATTTCTATTTTATTTCAATACAAACTGAAATACATATGCTATATCCTAGACTAGAAATAAATACAAGCCTAATGCCTTTAATTATTTCTCCCAAGTCTCCAGCCCTTTCTAAATGGTCTTGAATATTCCTTTATAGGAACACGAATGCTACAAGCTTCAGACCATTTAGGGTTTGGGTTTACAGCCAGTCATGTCAAGCATTTAAGACATTCAATTCTGTGATCAAGTTGAAATCCTATCTTTCTCCTTTTCCAATGCAAATCTGATCTAGAAATTAGCCACCATAGTCATTAAATGTGAGTGCAACACTCTGAAGTCTAAGAATTCCCAAGGAATGATGCGAAGATCAGCTCCCATAAATACAAAAAATACCAGGCACCGCTAATATCATTTATCCCTCTGATATGAAACCCCTATCTGTCAACTCTGGTCATGAATGCATCTCGGCATATCAGATTTTAACCCCTATATCATTCAACAACTATGCACAATCGACCCACAAGATCAAATTACAGCATTAATGGCTCTGAGATAAAATATCTGAGTCCACCACCATGAAACCTTTTGAAACAAAAATTTAAATATTTGAAATTCTGGTATAATGGTCATAGGTGGCGCTGAAAATGACTTGGATGGTTGAGATCAAACCTCCTCATAAGTTTGAATCATATTCGTTAATCAATTTTAAGTTACCCAGGCTCAGGATTTGATTCTGCCAAGTGTCATCATGGTGCATTGCCTTGAACACTATCTTCCCCACATCTTTTCCTTAAGGGTTTGCACCTACTGTCAGATTGAAACTAACTTGATTGAACTTTATATTAATCTCATATCTGAAACTGCAAGTCCCACTAATTGGAAAGACACATGGCCTCTAGGCGCAATGCCACAAATAATAGATCTCGAGCATCTTTTCCTTGAGCCTTAGCGCTACCCATCGAATAAGAAATAACTAAATTGTGCCTTAGCTTAGTTATAACTTGGCAACCTTGGTCCCACTAATCTCTATGTGGTGTATTAAGAATAGCCCTCAGAAATCCTTGTTGGGCTCTGACCTACGCTAACCAGGCTTGACACATCTCAAACAAGCGCGATGCCTTGAATATTAGATCTTTTGCATCTTCGGCTTGAGCCTTCACATTTATAGAAAGACCTTCTCAGACTTGATCGATATTTATTTTACCTTTTCAGACTTCAACCCAGCCCCGCCATAGACACATGGCACAATAGTGTAATGCCTTGAACATTAAAAACTTTCATCTTGGCCTTTAAGCCTTTATACCTGTCGTTCAATCAAAAGGAACATTCTTAGAGATTAATCAACCATAAATAAATCAGCCTCTAACTCATCTTTAACCCTGGGTAGTAAATTTATTTGTTTCTCCAAGACACCAGATAATTTCTCTAACCCTGGTTCCATTTTGAGATCAAGCACATGCCACACAATCTATACAAGATCTAAGGATATTATTAGATCTTTGAAAGATTTGAAGACTTTGACTTTTATCTAGCGATCACGCACATACCACAGATCTTGAACTCAATGAACGACCATGATTTTGTCTCGAAAAACCTTTACTTGACCTTGAGTTATCTTTCTTAACTCTGAGTCTATCTAGAGATTCATAGATAACATAGTCTCTAAATCATTGAACAAATTCTTTAACTTGAGTTACATTCAAAGATTAAGTGCAAGCCCTCTGATTCTTCTCAACACTGACGGTTCTAATTTAATCCTGCAAACTTGATCTTAACTTAACTTGAGTTAGGGTCCCATCTGGAGATTGTACGAGTGAAGGAAAATCATAACCTTGGAAATTTAACTTTACCCTTGGTCAAATCCGAAGATTCAGCGGCAATACTTACTCCTGAGTCTCTGAATGAATTTAACTTAACTCGACTCAAACTCAGGTTTTATTATAAGATTATGAGATAACGTAGATGCCAGGTTAATGAATAGATCTCTTAAATCAGGTTTGATTTAGAGATCATGCGCTAGCCACAAATCTTGATCTCCATTGATGATTAGCACTGAATCTCATAACAAAGTAGTTGACTTTGACTTTATCTGGAGATCTAGTGTCAATCGCCCTATCATAACTGTATCAATGAATTGCGCTTGATCTCATAATCATTTAATCATATGCAATCTCATTCTAAGATCAAGAGATAAGGACCGCACTGAATTTCCAAATAAAAAGGAATATTCGGTCATGTTTAAGCGATTAGGAGATAAGCACAAAAGTGCACATGACTTAAAATATTTTTAAGTGGCTTGGAAAAGTAACTCAGAAACATAACAAGTCCTTGAGGGTTTAGGGTTTTAGCATGAATTTATGCACAGAGACTTAGGGTTTTAGGCTAGAGGCCTAAACAAAATTGTAGAGACCTGGGATAATGGCTAGGAACCATGAAAATTTTGGCAAGTGCTAACAATGGCTCTATTTGGAGATGTATGCCTCTTGCAGGCATAGCAAGGATTCAATATTTCTAGGATAAGAAAACCACCTACAAGAAAAGAAACCTAACCTTAAGAAAACTAAAAACACAGAAAGAATATATACAAACTTACTTGTTCATGGATTTTTAATACTTCAAGAAAAGTAGAACTTCAAGAACTATCCATGAATTGACAATTCCAGAATATTTTCAGTTAAGTCCTTTAAAATGTATGAATCAGAACCCCACCTATTGTCAACTATCTATGAGCCTAGCCAAATAGGATCAAACTTAGCATGTATTCCTTTGTCCTTCAGTCTAACATTCCACATTAAAACCATATCATCAGGTTCAAATTTCCTAACAATGGTTCTCTTGTCAAACAAATCCTTGTATTGCAATTGCATTTTGATACTTATGTCATGTGCTTCCCTTCTTGAATCATCAAGATACATCGAATCCTCCAATCTAATTTTCATATCATCATCCAGCTCATCATCGTATATTTGGACAAATTTATACATCTGTAATAAATTATTTTGAAGTAATTTGGCATGAATACCATAAACTAAGTCAAAAGGTGCACATCTAATACTCTTTTTCATTGTTTCTCTATCTTCCCATAGAGAAAGCTACAATTTTGAATCACAGGCTTTCTTGTTAGCATCCAATTCTCTTTTGATAATATTTACCAAGCTCTTATTACTCAATTTTTCCTAACCATTCCCTTGGGGGTGGTATAGGGAAGAATAAGAAATTTGGATCCCATATTGCTGACAGAAGTCACTGAACTCATCTAATCTGAAACACATAGCATTGTCCACCACAATAGTCTCTGGACAATCAAAACTAGTCAAGACATTCTGCGACATGAAATCAATCACAACCCTACTTGTGGCTCTTTTAGTGGGAATTTCTTCCACCCACTTGGTAAAGTTGTCAGTTGCCACTAGGATCCATGAATGACCCCCACTAGACTTATTACGGATCTCACTAATGAAATCCATCCCTCATTTCTGAAAAGGTGCCTCAACTGTAATAGGATTCAAGGGAAGATTCCCACCAAATTTTAGCTTGCTTGAAAATCTCTGACAAGCATCACATTTTCTAACATAATGGTGAGCATCCTTGAAGATTGTTGGCCACCAAAAACTAGATCTGATAATCTTATGGGTAGTAGTCTTAGCCATGTAATGACCACCACATGCACCATCATGCATTTCTTTCAAGAGATTCTCAGATCTGTCATGATCTATACACTTGAGAAATACTCTTTCATTGCTCCTCCACCATAGTTTTCCTTGAATTATTGCATACTTGAGAGCATGCAATTTGACTGTTCTCCTTTTGTTTTCACCCATGTCAGAGGGAAGTACCATCCTCTGCAAGTATCCAATGATGTCTTTGTACCAATCAGAACAATCCATATCACAAACATAAGGTCTCTTCTCCTCTTCCAGCGTATCAGTATGATTTGCATCTAAATTGCTTTGATCCATGAGTTTAGCAAGTCCTAGACCTCTTGCCAATTTAGTAATATGAATGTCAATATTAAACTCTTGGATCTTGTTTATCCATCTACATCTCCTCCCTGAGACCTCCTATTGGACTAAGATATCCTTTACAGTAGCACTTGTCACATAAGAAATTATGGTTGCTCCTACCAAGTAGCATCTAAATTCTTTAACAACCTTGACTAAAGCATAGGCTTGTTTTTCCATGATATCATATTTTAGCTCTGCTGCTTGTAAAGACTTACTAAAAAATGAAATGGTTTGTTCATAGACCTCTGATTTCTTCTACAATAATACTGCATCAATATTATTATATGAAGCAAAGGAGAAAATTTGAAGTGGCTTACTATAATCAAGGGTTCTCAAAATAGGAGAATCTTTAATAGTCTGCTTGATATCTAAGAAAGATTTACATGTTTCTTGAGTCCACTCCACCTTGGCTCCTTTCTTCATCATCTTTGAGATTGGAAAAATAGTCTCTGCAAAATTTGTAACAAACCTCCTTAAGAAGTTTACCTAACCAAAGAAGGACTAAATTCCCTTGGCATTCTTGGGCTGAGGGACTTTATCAATTGCACTTACCCTTTCTAGGTTAATTATAACTCCATCTTTAGATAAAATGTGTCCTAAAATATTTCCCTTTTTTACCCCAAATACACACTTCTCTGGGTTAAAGGAAACCCCATGTTCTAGTGCTCTTACAAAGATGTTTTCAAGATGATCACAATGTTGATATTCTTTTGTTGAATAAGTAGTGAAATCATCTTGATAGATTGCCAAAACCTTGATTATAAAATCTACAAACGCCACATCCATGGCTCTATAGAAATTAGCTCTGGCATTTATCAGACCCAAGGGAATCCAAACATACACAGAAGTTCCCCAGGGTGTGGTGAATGCAATATTGAACTGTTCAAATTCCCTTACCTTAACCTTATTATACCCTGAAAAGCCATCTAACATGGACATTAACTCAAACCCAGTGAATCTTTGCAACATTACTTCCATGTTGGGAAATCCATAATTGTCCTTCAAAGAGTTAGTATTTAAGTTTCTAAAGTCTACACATAGTCTCATGTCTCCATTTTTCTTTCTTACTGGTATCAAATTGGATACCCATGTTGAATGCCTTATAGGCTTTATGATTCCTGCATCCATCATCTTCTTTAGTTCTTCTTGCATCTTGGGTGCTAGAGTGGGATTGACAGGTATTAACTTCTGTCTGAAAGGCATAGAGACCTCTTTTAATGGAATCTCATGTTGGAAAAGATCTTCTCTGTATTCTTTGAAGTCGTCATAAGACCATGCAAAAACATGTCTATATTTTCTGAGAAGACCCACCAATGAATCTTTAAGCTTGGGGGATAACTTGATACCAATATATACCTTCTTAGAATCTTGTTGTCTCCAAGTTAATCTCCACCAAATCCTCAAGTTTGTTTAGAGTGTTTCTAGAGAAAGGCCTGTCCTTATTATCAAAGACTCTCTCAAGTACAAAAAGACCTTTGGGTACCTTATTTGATTTTAGTTGGAGAATTTCCCTTCCAAGAATATTTTATTTTCCATCTAGGGTCTCAACAAAACCATTAAATTCCATCTCTTTGTTTCCAAAGTTAGATTTTCAAGATAGGAATCTCAAAATATCCTTGTCATCATTAAAGACTTGCCAAATTTTAGCATTGTTTGGAATAGATGGTCTAGATTGAACCTCTATCTTAGAGATCCCTGCAAAAGTAATGTCTTCAGGCCTCAAAGCAATATTAGCTAGCAGGTCTACCATCTTTTTATGCCTCTTGTCCATCCAATCAATGCAAAACACATCAAAGTTTTCTATTTCATCCCAAACAACATTCCTATACTATTTTAGCCTTTGATTTTGAAGCATACTTGGATCTTATTTGAGAGATAACCAACTTACAGCCTCTAACGACTCTAATACATCTAATCTTGTGCCTTGAGACTAACCTCAATCCTATTATTAAAGCCTCATACTCTGCAATGTTATTAGTACAGGTGAACAATAGAGAAAATGAGAACTTGTATGTCTTACTACTAGAAGGTATTAGTAACACTACTGCACCAGCTCCTTCCTTTGAGTTTGCACCATAAAAATACATTTTCCATAAGCCAGTCTTATCTGGAAGATTGTCCTTCTCCTCTGATAGAAATATGTGTTGGACATCTCCCTCAGCCTTACTCTTTTGTACTTGAAAGGATCCAATGTCATTATCTAAGAAATAATTCAATGCTTCATCTTCACTCTACTCATCATATGAGGAGTTCTGATTTCTCTGGATACCTTGAAATTTTTACAAGCTATATCAATGTTGCAAAGGATAGATCACACCGGATACTTCCTCCTATAGAGGCACTCCATTTCCTTGATAGAAACATTCCATATTGAGGTGGGATGTCAACTACTAGAACACTCATCATTAGTATGTTTTCTAGAAATGCAGCAAGTGTATAAGGAAAAGCCTTAATAGTACCTATGATAGGCACTTCTCTTGAATCCATTTCTTGACATCTCCCATGAGGAGTATCTACCTTCAACCCCATTGATTTCATTATTTTTGTAGGTAGGACTGTATTAGATGCTCCTAAATTAATTATGCAATTCTTAAGCATCTTGCCATTAATAACCAATGTTAAGAAAAAAGGGTCCATAGCTCCCAAAGGAAGAGAGACGTGATTTGTATTTAAGAAGATCTAAGGGATCTTAGAAAAAATCTCATTTTATACTTTTCCCTTTGTATCATATTTCTCCTTACTGTTCCTTTTCTTCTCATCCATTTATGATCTCAAGGCTCTTGTGGTAGAAACACTATTCATCCATGTCAAAGCTATCTCTTTGAGCTTTAGAATTCTCATCATTTGTAAAAGTTGAACCCTAAATCTGATCTCTGAGAGAACTTGTCCCATGTCAACATGATTATACTTGATATTAGAAATATCTTGCCTGATAGTGACTATACTTCTATCCTTATTTTGAGTAGCCAAACTAGGCTCAACTATTTTAGCATCTTTTTGAATAGAAGAAGCATCTACCTCTAGGGTCTTTTCTTTAATCTTATGGAAAATACTTGGATCACTTGGTTTATCTTCTATTCTTACCTTTATCCTTTTCACATCTTCAATAATTTTTTCTTTCTCTAGTGTCTTCTTAGAGCTTGTTTTTGTATATGTAATAAACATGCCTATTGGTCTTCCATCTACATTACCAACTATCTTATTCCTTAAATTATAGTTACTTTGTTCTTGAGTAACCAATTTTTCTATGATTCGAGCCCTTTCTGCATCTAAAGGTCTTCTTTCCATAAAAGGCTATTTTCCCTTTATATCATTACACCTTATTTTATCAATGTCTTCTTCCTTTTTGTGAGATGAAAGGATATCCTGATCCTCAGCCTGATCATCAAACTCCTCTTCATTTGATGAAGAAAACTCTTTATTTTGACCTTGGTCATCAGATTCTTCACTTTTCAAGTCTACAGAAGCCATTGCATTCCCAACATCATCATATAATTCTTCCTCCTCTTCTCTTTCTTGTTGGGTCTAACGTGGATACATCTTCAAAGCAACAACACAACTGGCAGGGTTGTGTGGGGATTCACAATCTTCACACCAATAATCCTCACTACACATGTTAGCTGAATTTCTCCAAACAGGATCAGGAGTCCTACCATCAGGCTTGTCTTTCCTTTATGGGACAATAGGTTTCCCATCTTTGAATTGGGTAGTATATGATTAGTTCTGCATCCTAGGCTATTGATTAAAATTGTTATAGGATGGCCTATTATTGTTTGGAGCTCTAGGATTCTTACTCGCTCCTAACTTTAGGTCCTTTATAGAATTTAAGATCTTCTTCATATTGACCCCCTCTTTAGGTTTGGCATTTGAAATTCTGTCTGATTCCTTTCTAGCAGGCTTCCCACCATCTCTTCTACCCAAGTTCCCAGATACCCTTCTCTTGGTTTCTATATTGACAAATGTCTTATAAGCTTCTTTTATATTCCTTGGATTCTTGTCTCTTAAGAGGTATCCCATCTTAGAATCAAATTCATCAAGATAAGTGGCTAAAAAAACTTTGTCATCAAGTCTTAAAACTTGGAAAAGTTTGTGCATAGATCTTTGAAACCTTATGTTGAAATCTGCAACATCTTCATTTTGATTCTTTTTAATATTATTGAATTCATCTATTAAAGAAATAAATTAATATATCCATTGACCCTACAAAATTATAGTGTAACCCCCTAAACCAATCCCTAGCATCCTTTACTAAAGACTGAACAAAAAGTTTCATTAATACATCCTTGTGCATAATTTCACAATCATCCATCATGGTAGTAAAATTTTCAAGTGTTCTTGACATGTGATTACATTATTCCTAGCAAATTTGGGAAGTTTATCTCTAAGTTCACTTGGAACTACATTAGGATAACCAAATATGTTAAGGAAAGAAAATTTCTTGTACCTTTCTGCATGAGTGGGTCCTCCTTGAGATGAAGTATTAACTTGAGAAGAAGAAGCCTTAGCATTTGATGTTGTAGCTCCTTCTACACTAGGGTGAGAATTACCAGAAGATTGTATGATAAAATCAACTTTTTTCTTCATCTCTAGAGTAGTAGAATCAACTTGTGCCTTCTCAAACATTTTAACCATGATTTCTTTCTCCCTTTTAGATTTTTCAAGACCAATATCCACTTTAGACATTTGATCAACTAGAGCTTTGAGATTTTTGGGTTCATTTATTAAAACCCCTTCCATTCCTTGCTTTCCCTTATCTTTAGGGCCTTGATGATCAACTAATTGATGAATGAGAGGCTCCTCCCCATTATTATAAGGCTCATATAGATAACTCATTGCATCCATGTTCAACAATTGCCTCCTTAATTTCTTATTCCTGATCATCTTTTTTCTTATGATATCTTCCTTTTCTTTTTCTCTTTGTTGTCTGAGGGAAAACCTCCTCTGGATTTCTTTTCTCATCTCAGTAGCCTCTTCATCAAGATCCTCTAAATTTGGGAGGGTGATGTCAAATTCCTCCTCTTCTTTTTTATCAGGAGAGCTATGATCTTTATATGAAACTACTCCCAAGTTTTTAGCCTCTTCATATTCAAATGCATTACCTTCTTGGCTACATTGGACTTGTCTTTCTTCTCTAATGTCCTCCTCTTGCCTTTTATTTTGAAGGATTCTTCTATTATCTTTCATTCTTCTTGGATGATCAAAATTAGATGTAGTTGGGATATCATCCCCCAACCTATATTCGGGATGTCTCTTTGACCATGACCTTGTACCTCTATAACTCATAATGGAAAGTGTGTGACAAAATGGTTTTTAATACTCAACACTACTGCAGAGAGTACTTTAGAGTCTCCACCCAGAACTAGTTGGAATCATATCACTAACTGATATGACTAATTTGCAAATATAGAAATCTCAAGATAAAATAATGACAAGGATAAAACTTGAGTAACTCTTTACTTCCAATGATCAACTTACTGGTTAGTTATGACAATTTAGAGCAATATCCCCAGTAGAGTAGCCATTTTTTTGGTGTTTAAAACTATTACGCTTTGAGAAGAAACCAATATATCTTAAGACTAATATTAGGAGTGGTTAGCTCCAAGTGTGGAATCTATATAAGACAACTGGACCAACTATAGGGACAAGACTTCCCTCTGCAATTGTGGCTCTATTAAACCAAGGTGGGTACACCTAATCCAAACTAAACTCAATTCTTTATAATACCATATAATTTTGGATTTGAACAATAGATAAATGGTAAGTAAGTACTAAATGCCAACCTAGAATTCATTGAATCTCCACCACCATGGTGGGATAACATCAACAACTGTAAAAGTAAAGAATTTTAGTAATGAGTTTGATTAAAGTTTAGGGACAAATTATAGCCAAACCACTCAGTCATATATCTCCAAATAATATAATTACTTTATATCAGTGCCTTATCCATTGGGTAAACTCCTAAATACAATACTGAAACTAAAAAATACCTTTTGGCATAGATTCAAAGCCATAAACATAAGGATACCTCATATTACACATTACATGATCCTTAAGTAGATATCTAGATAAAATTAATGTAATATCCAAAGCATTTTAATTTGATCTAAGATCAAAGAATTGTGGAATACACATTTGCATAAGCAAGACTTATATAGTAGGCCAGAAAACTTACAACTCACAGAGATAACACAAAGGAGAGACTTAAAACCTGAGAAAAATTATATTAAGTATGATGAAATATTGTTTCCGCATCAATATGAAAAGGAAATACTAAATATGATAATATGAAAAAGATCATAAGCTTTCTATTATATCTCAATACAAAGTGAGATACATCTACTATATCCTAGACTAGAAACAAATACAAGCCTGATGATTTTCAATATTTCTCCCAATTCTCTAGCCCTTTCTAAATGGTCTTGAATATTCCTTTATAGGAACAAGAATGCTACAACCTTTGGACCATTTAGGGTTAGGGTTTATAGCTAGTCATGTCAAGAATTTAAGACATCCAATTCTGTGATCAAGTTGAAACCCTATCTTTCTCCTTTTCCAATGTAAATCTGATCTAGAAATTAGCTGCCATAGTTTGTAAATATGAGTGAAGTACTCTGAAGTCTAAGAATTCTGAAGGCATGATGCAGAGATCAGCTCACATAAATGTAGAAAAGACCAGGCGCTACTAATAGAATTTATCCCTCTGATTTGAAACTCCTATCTATCAACTCTGGTCATGAATGCATCTCGGCATATTAGATTTCAACCCCTATATCATTCAACAACTATGCATAGTCAACCTACAAGATTAGATCATAGCATTAATGGCTCTGAGATAAAATATTTGAGTACACTTCCATGAAAAATTTTGAAACAAAGATTTAAATATTTGAAATTCTGGTATAACGGTCACAAGTGGCGTGGAAAATGACTTGGATAATCGAGATCAAGCCTCCTCATAATTTTAAAACATAATCGTTGATCAATTTTAAGTTACTCAGGCATCTTTTCCTTGAGCCTTAGCGCTAGCCGTTGGATGAGAACCAACTAAACTATGCCTTAGCTTAATTATAACTTGGCAACCTTGGTCCCACTGATCTCCATGTGGCATATTAAGAATGGCCTTGAGAAATCATTTTTGGCCTCTAAGCTATGCTAACCAGGCTTGACACATGTCAAACAACTGTAATGCCTTGAGCATTAGATCTTGCGCATCTTTGGCTTGAGCCATCACGCTAACTGCAAGATCCTCTCATACTTGATTGATCTTTATTTTATCTTTTCACACTTCATCCTGGACCTGCCATAGACATGTGGCACAACAGCGTAATTCCTTGAACATTAAAAATTGTCATCTTGGCCTTTAAGAATTTATGCTTTTCGTTCGATCAAAAGGAACCTACTTAGAGATTAATCAACCACAAACAAATCAGCCTCTAACTCAACTTTAAACCTAGGTAGTCAATTTTATTTGTATCTCCAAGTTGCCAGATCATTTCTCTAAACCTGGTTCCATTCCAAGATCAAGTGCACACCACACGATCTAAACAAGATCTATGGATATCATTAGATCTCTGAAAGATTTGAAGACTTTTACTTTTATCTAGTGATCACATGCAAATCATAGATCTTGAACTCAATGAATCTCCATGATTCTATCTTGAAAAACTTGTACTTGAGCTTGAGTTATCTTGCTCAACTTTGAGTCTATCTGGAGATTCAGAGATAATGTAGTCTCTGAATTGTTGAACAAATTCTTTAACTAGAGTTATATTCAGAGATTAAGCACAAGCCCTCTGATTCTTCTCAACACTAATGGTTCTAATTTAATCCTAGCAACTCGATCTTAACTTAACTTGAGTTAGGGTCCCATTTGGAGATTGCGCGACTAAAGGAAAATCATAACCTTGGAAAGTTAACTTTACCCTTGGTCAAATATAGAGATTCAGTGACAAGACTTACTCCTGAGTCTCTGAATGACTTTAACTTGACTCGGCTCAAACTCAGGTTTCATTACGAGATTATGAGATAATGTAGATGCCAGGTCACTGAATAGATCTCTTAACTCGGGTTTTATTCTTAAATCACATGCTAGCCACAGATCTTGATCTCCATCGACAATCAGCACTAAATCTCAGAATGAAGTAGTTGTGTTTGACTTTATCTAGAGATCTAGCACCAATCCCCCGATTAAACTATATCAATGGCCTACACTTGATCTTGTAATCACTAAAGCATATTCGATCTCATTCTAAGATTAAGAGATAAAGGCCGCGTTGAATTGCCAAATAAAAAGGAATATTAGGTCCTGGTTAAGCAATTAGGAGATAAGGACAAAAGCGCACATGTCTTAAAATATTTTTAAGTGGCTTGGAAAAGTAACACAAAAACATAACAAGTCTTTGAGGTTTTAGGGTTTTAACATGAATTTGTGCACAAAGAATTAGAGTTTTAGGCCAGAGGCCTAAAACAAATTACAGAGGCCAGGGAAAAAGGCTTGGAACCATGAAAATTTTGGAAAGTGCTAACAAATATAATATAAAATAATTATATTACCATGATAAATGTATTAACTAGGATCATACACCAAAAAATCCAACAAGGAGACAAAAATTTGAAAGGGGAAAAGAGAGAGAGAGAGAGAGAGAGAGAGAGAGAGAGAGAGAGAGAGAGAGAGAGGGACANTGAAAGGGGAAAAGAGAGAGAGAGAGAGAGAGAGAGAGAGAGAGAGAGAGAGAGAGAGAGAGAGGAACATCTCTTAAATAGAGATGAGGAGAGGTGTTATTAAGTAACTCACCATTTCATGAATTCCAACATTCATAATAGGCATGTGCAAAGTGGAAACATTCGATTAAGGAGGATAATCTAATTTTCATAATAAAGGAATTAAAAGAAATGACATGTCCTCCCACTTGGACTAGAGGAAAAAATACATATACAGATTATTGTGGGTCCACAACACACACCCCATTTTGGTCCTCTAACCATGGGGACCCCCTTATTTTTCTCTTGGTTTTTGAGTCTTCCCTTCTCCGTGTTCCTTGAACTGGGTTATTGAGGAGTTTGTTGAGGAGAATCAAAGCATTTTTGGCCTTTTCTCCCTTTCAGAATTTTGGAGGACGCAAAGTCCTCGGAAATACCAAAAGGGTCAAAGGGCCGAGCCTGACCCTTTTGATATTTCAGCCTCCAAAACACCAAAAGGGGGATGAGGCTACCCATCTTTTGGTGTTTTAGGCTCCCAAATGCCAAAATTGGGTGATGCCACCCCGTGGGCTATTAAAGTGGCCTGAGTCATTTTTTCCCCTCACTTGTCTTCTTTTGCCCTTCTGATTTTTTTTCTTCTACCTCCCCATTCCCTCGCTGTCTTTCATGCCTCCTCACTAGATGATAATTGTCTCTCCTCAACCTCAGCTTCATGTGGTCATGGTTTTCTCCTCTCATCACATTTGACAGGTAGGGTTTTGACTTCTCTTCGTGTCCATTCATTTTTTCTATTTTTGCATCTGTTTAGGGTAACTTTTTGGCCTAGTCAGGTCGTTCTCCCTCCCAGGTCCCTAGGGATTTATACCCTTGGATTTATGAAGGGGTTTCCCTCCCTTCTTTCCCTTTTTCTTTTATTTTTTTTAAAAGTTAGGGTTTTTGGCATTGCGACCTAGTTGGGGATTTTCGGCCTCCAAAAGGCCAAAAATATTCCCTTCTCGGAGAATTACACCTAAGTGCATTTGGCACTTTTGGTACCATCAGCATTTTGGACCTCTGAAATGTCTAAAACCCCCAAAATGCCAAAAGGCCGAATGACCAAAGATAGGATCCTCCTTGTAGAGGCTTCAGACTTTTGAAGTCCGAAACCATTTTTGGACTTTTGCACACCAATAGTTTGAGAGGGCTTGTTTCTCCAAACCTCGTTCATCACATTTTTGGCCTTTTTGGACCCTGACCTTGTCTTCGACATCTGAAATCCCAAAATGGTTGAAAGAGAGAAAAATAAATTTTTGGCTGCTTAAGACCCATCTGCTTCTATTTTTCTTAGCTTGTTGTTTGTCTTTTGTACTCTTTTAGTTTTTTTTCAAATAAATATACTGATACTTTCATTTTTTCCTTGAAGGAATGCCTGAGAAATGAACAACATCGCTGATGAAGTACCTGTATAAGGGGAATCACCCCCTTCAAAAATTGGGAACAAACACATAGAAATCACTGATACTGACATCGGAAATGTGGACTGGGATTAGTTCCTAGTAAGGTGTTCCTAACCAGTGGGAAGGTCTGAAGACTGTACCTCCTTGGTCCTATCAGGTTTGCTAAATGTAGCAGCCCATCCGATGGCGGTCATGTCTTTTGAGATGATCATGACCTTAACTAACCACTACATATCAGATGAAAGGGTGGTTAAAAATACAAAAGGGGAGGTGGTTTTGGACATAAGAGTGGACAACATAGAAGAGGTCTTCCATCTCCAAAGGGCATGGACAAATTCTTTTATTTATACATAGAAAAGGGGATAAGATGGTTCAAGAACAAAGCTCAGGATGTATATGTGATCACAAATTAGGAATACCTCAAGTAGCCTCTCCTGAAGAACAAACTAGACAAGATATACCTCAAAAGGGAGTATTTAAAAGATGACATCCAAGTAGCGGTAACACTAATAAGCCAAGTGTATGGACTACCTTAGTCCATCCAGCTCAAGAACTAGATGATCTTACTGATAGAGAAGATCAAGAACCACAAAGTCAGGTTTGATTGGGGCACTATCATAAGTTACAAACTGGATGAGCAACTGGTTGTAGTTAAGAACAAACCAAAATTCTACATGAGTACATATATAGTGTACTTGTTAGCTGCATAAGAAGACTATATGGGGCTCATAAAAAAGGGAAACATAAATGACCCAAATGCATGGCCTCATATTTTCTATCTACAACTAGTTCAAAGGGCATATATGCTAGAGGATAGCTTGGATTATAGGATAGTGAAGGATGCTTTTATCTTTGCAATCATCATATCTATAGAAGGTGATTTTGCATAGAGACTATCAGAAGAATTAGCAGCCAAAGTGAGAGCCATAGGGGCTTACTACATATAGTTCATGAATTTCACATACATCTAAGTGGAAAGATCTACCCTGAACCCAAAGAAGCTACCCAGGTACCTATATGATTGGTTAATCATTCTACAAATGGCCAGACATCTTGCAAATGCATATGGGCACATAAAGCATAAGAAGAAGCACTTTTGGGACTTCGCCATTACCCTAGGCCCCTACACTCTCCAGGAAATGAAAATATACAAGTCCTTGGCCTTTGAGTAGGATGAGTGCCCACTCTAACTATATAAAACCCTCCAGGCCCAATTTGACCCAATAGGCACATGCAACCATATCATTGGCCAATTTTACATCCATAAGTTGCACATTGAAGATCATTCGATAAATTTTGTGTATGACTATGAGGTAAGGGTCCAGGATTACTGCAGGATGTCCCTCACACTAGCACAAGAAGCTCTAGATATCAGTATCCCCCCAAAGTTTGGGAAAAGGACTCAAATAAGGTGCTAGAGTCAATTTATACTCTAGATAAGATATACAATAGACTCATCTTGAATGTAGATATATGTTAGGATGAAAATGAAAATATTGAATTTAGAGCAAGGCATGTGGTCAGGACGACCAAGGCAGGGATAAACGAGCCCTATCAAATGGATCCTATTCCCATGAGGACACTAATGGATCCACCCCAGAAGGAAGATAATAAATTTGGAGAAAGGTTCACAGTGCCCCAATACAAGAAGGCCCCACCTCAAAAGCTAGGGATAGTGTATGGGCATGAACATCCAGTAGAGTATCATCCTAATCCTAGGTAGAAGGCCCCCAAAAATGGTATGATAGGGAAAATAGATCCTCCTTTTGGATCATCATAGTCACCCAAGATGAAGCCCCTTCCACCTCTAGCCAATCCCCCCTACCACTAGAGAAGGGAAGAAGACTTATAAAATAAAGAGAGCTTTTGTCTCTCCATGGTTTGAAGTTGTACAAGAGGAACCAAAAGAGGAAGATGCACCTTTGGTAAAAAGGAAAAGGTCTTAGGATGAATCTCTAAGGAAGAAGGAGATCACAAGGAAGCACATAGAGGACCCAAAAGAGAAGGACAATCCTTTGGATACCCTAGGGTCAAATGAGTTCCAAATATCTGATTTTGAAATCCTAGAGGGCTTTGTATACTAGGGGCAGGATACACCTGAATTAACAAGGATAATTGACATGGGAACACCGACACTTATCTATCCTCAAGTGATCCTCACTCCACCTCTGACCTAATTAATCCCACACTAAATGTGTGTGTCACAGGGGTGGACTATAACACTAGCCAAGGGCCCAGAACTCAAGATGTCACCGCTGCCCAGAGTATAGAAGGAGGTAAAGCCACAGGAGAGAGTTCTACATCAACTCCACCACCTCACATTCCCATTCCACCAACCTCTCTCCCACCTCCCATTTCTACTCCACCACCTTCTCTCCCAACTCCAACTCCAACTCCGTCTCCTTCAACTTCTACTCTCCCACCTCCCATTCTGACTCCTTCTACTCCTACTCCACCACCCACAATTCCAATGCCTACTCCACCACCATCGATTCCTTTTTCATGTGTTATCCCAACTCCCTGAGTGTCAATGAGCACAGAAGCTACATCCCCCTTTAAAACCACACTGGAAGCCACGACTAGCATTAATGCAGAAGTATTAGTTAGTTCCTCAAGGGATGAATGTTGATATAAGGATGAACATGATACTATAGTGGAAAGGAGAAAGGAGAAGAATAAAATGGAGAAGAAGAAAAGGGAGAGGAAGAAATCCATGAAGAATAAATGCATGAGGGAGAAAGTAAGGAGGAATGTGAACATGATGAAGAGGTGGAGGATGAGGTGACTCCTAGATTGTAAAGTTTGGCTTTGGTCCTCCATATTTCCCCATATGAGCTAGTTACCGCCTTTAGAAAACCTACTTGGTTTACTAAAGAGATTCAGCCTCAAAAAATAACTTACACCGATGAAGAGGAAGGACAATACACAAGTATGGCATTCTTGGGGCAATCCTTCCATCAGGAAGAGGCCAACATACCAGCAAGGACCATATCCTATGTCACCCAAGACACCAAGGGTTGCTAGAAAGTACAAGTAGAAGTTCCTCATACTAACACCCCTCAAGAAAAAATAACCCTTGAGGATTATACATTTGAAGAGGTAGATTTAGGGGAGCATACCAAGGAAGGAAGCAAGACACTGGTAGACCTAGGGCTTAAACATGCTCTAGGATTCATGAGAAAAGATGAGGAAACCATCAAGTCCTTTACAGAGAAAAATGAGGCTTTCAAGAAATTTATTCATAAGATGGTGTGTCCCATTGACCCAACTTACGCAGAGGCCTCATTACAGGTTGTAATAGAAAAGAGAGCTACCCCAGACTTTCTGACAGGTATGACCCCTTCTTTCATTTAGGCAAGTGCTAACTGGAAGAATGATCTTGAATAGTATGGAGAAAGGGTTATCAAATTGGTTTTCAGGCCTTTCAGAGTTATTTTGATAGAAACCAAAATGTTGATTGACATGATGGAGAGTGAGGAGGGGTTAGATTCTGAAGTAACTAAGTGGAAATCTTCCCTCCAAGACCTCAAGATAATCAAGAAGTAACGCTTCCAAATCTTGGTTAAGATATATGAGGGAGAGGAACTAGACAACTTTGAAACCTAGATTAAGAGCATCGCCAAAACAATTAAGGTTTGCAAAAAGTGCCTAGCCCACATACTGGAAAAGTAGAAAGAAGTTACGGAATGGGTAGAAGAAATAGAAGGTTTCTTCACAGCAACTGGTTTAGAACTATATCGGGACCAAAATAAAAAAATCATGTGCCCATATAAGGAGGTGATACAAAAATTCAAGGATATTTTGGTAGGTGTTAGAACCAAAGAGGCCCTGCACCAACTATTATATTCAAAGGAAGACATTTAGAGGATTTTTTAGCATAATGAAGAGATCAAGTTCTTCGCTTCCAAATTGACCATTTTCAGAGAGAACCAGGAACGATAGGTTAAAAAGGTGAAGAGGAAAGAAATAAATTATGAGGAAGTGCAGGAAATAGTGCAAAGGCTGTGAGCTGCTAACCTAGAAGAATTCCCAAGCTGCTTTCTCAAACCTGGACAACCATTTTTGAAAATGTAGTTTTTAGTCTTAGCCATTTTTCCTCTAAAGGATAATTTTGGCCTTTCAGCCTTTTTGGAACTATAGAAATTTTGGCCTTTTGTCCTCTGAAAGAGCCAATTTTTTTGGGTCTCCAATTTTTTTTTTGACACTTAGTCAAATTTTCCTTTGGCAAATTTTGGTGCAGAGGTCAGGGTCTAAATTTCTAGGCTTTTTCAGCGAGAACACTTTTTTGCAAGGAATTTGAACGTTAGATCAGATGGATGCATAACTAGAGTTCATTTTAGAAGGATTAAGGGTCTTCTATTAGTTCCTACCTCGAAGAGAACCACAGGTCAAGATTCCAAGGGAGGAACTCAAAGATCATGAAGAAGACTCTAGTTGCATGCAACGAAACTCCAACTTTTCTCTCTCTTCTTTCTTAACAAGTTTGATTCCTTTTGCATGGGAAAACTAATTGTAAATGGATTAAAAATTCATACAATTTGTTTAATATGAGTTAGCAATAGTTTCCTTTAGAAAAGCTTTATTTTTAGTTTATTTTCATTGTTTTTAGAGTCTCTGATGCCCTAATTTTGGCATTCAGAGTTTGTAGATCATAACTCTATATATTGTAATCAAAAGCAATGTAATAGGGTGGGATTATTAATGCAATAAAGATATAAAATTTGTGCTTCATTCATGGTGTGATAATTTCTTCTATCTATGCAAAAATGATGAATGTGTTTATTCTTGTTCATTCTTTTTCAAAGAGCCAACTGTTTTATTGTGTTTCGAATCTGCGTTACTTTAAATTGGAGTTTGAAGTTGTTCATCTACCTTGTTGTGATGAATGTATGGGAAATATCATATATTGGGCTTAATGATAAATCTTTCTTGTGTCTGTGCACATCTTGGTGGCTTCACAATTTGATAGGTTTTTAAAATCTTGCACGAGTGAATACATTTTCTCTCCAAACGATTGCATCCATTAGGTATAGAATTGTGACATTATCTGATTTATACTTTGTGGGTTTTTTCCAAATCTCTCCGTCATTCAATTCGCAAGGAAGGATCAATAATGGTTTATGTTTGTTAAGATTCCATTTTTAGAAATTAACTTCATTCTTTGTTACCTTATTCCTTTTAATTTCTATCATAAATATGAAAGAAATCTAAAAGTAATCATCTTTAAAACACAAATTTGCATCCTTAGTTAATCACAATCTTGATAAAATCATAAAATACCAAAAGGTACTAAAATTTGTTTTGCAGTTTGATGTCTTGAAAGTACCAGCAAAGGCCTCCTCATGAACATTCACATTTATCTTCAACTGAGTAACCAAGAAGGTTTTACCACAACCCTGGTGAACCTTGGGAATAACATCATTATTCTTTCAAGAGAGGAAATCAAATCTCGAAATCCTAGCAATTGACTTGAGTAAAAACAACACTCAACTGAAGTGGAACTAGAAGGAGGGCCTCAAGACTGAAAAGATGGATAACATTGGATCTTTTTCTACAGAATGGTTCAAGTGAGTGCTTATATCATCTCCAAAAAGAGGTGATTTCCTTTAACTCACTCACCATCATAGAGCTCATAGCGACAAAGGGAAGATAAGAGAGAAATCCTCACACACTAGTACATTTGAGTCCTTTTTTGATGGCTATGCATCATAATTCTGACACTATCCCCTCGATCACGTGACACAGATTGGTGTTGTAGTTTTGGTGTCAGAATCATCAACGGATGCTATGTCTTTCATTATTGTGATGGTATTGACCATCACAATATGCATTGGCTATGATGGTTAGTATGTTGTCGTTACACATTATGAGTGTCACAATTATGATGGATATGTTGTACATGCGACATCCAGCTATCGGATTATTTTGACATCTGGACATCGCATGTAGTGCTTTGGTGTGGGTCATTCTCTGAATACCATCACAATTGTGATGGTATGCTATGTTTAAATATATATATATATATATATATATATATATATATATATATTCATCATGCATGGAGTGAGACCTTAAAATATTAAGATTCTCTTTGTTTTGAGAATAGTTTAAAATTCTCTACTTAATAGGGCCAACCACATGAAGGTGGAAGCTCATCTGGCCCCTCCTAGGAGCCTCTTATGACTCTTTACGACACTTTAAGACCTCTAAGATGTATTATTAGGGACCGTAAAGGGTCATAAAGGGAAATAAGGGGTCATGGGACAAAACACCTAAGAAACATAAATGTAGGCATCATGGTCACAATTGTTTGGACACAAAACATAATTGAGTGGTATACCTAGATGATGCAATGCAACCAATACTCCTCTAGTTCCAAGTTGACATAGTAGGATCCAAAAACCATAGATAAGGAATAAATTTAGAGAGTAGAGGAGGAGGGCCATAACAACCAAAATAATATAGGGACCCTGTATTATTTTGGTCATTATGGCCCTCCTTTTCTCTCTAAATTTATTCCTTATCTATAGTTTTTGGATCCCACGGTATCAACATGGAACTAAAGGAGTAGTGGTTGTGTTGTATCATTTGGGTATACCACTCAATTATGTTGTGTCTCCAAACAATTGTGACCATGAT
Organism: Thuja plicata; assembly: GCA_018584345.1. NCBI lineage: Eukaryota > Viridiplantae > Streptophyta > Pinopsida > Cupressales > Cupressaceae > Thuja > Thuja plicata. Next base: position 2,368,666 of record MU223540.1, on the reverse strand, counting down.
ATCTACATTTATGTTTCTCATCTTTTGTGATATCTACATTTATGTTTCCCAGCTGTCGTGTTTATGTGCATGTTCTTTATGTGTTTGGCTTCTCTCCCTCACATCCAAAATAAGATTTTCCCACTCTGAATCAAGAATGAATGTGTAGTTGCATAGAATATATGGTGTTAGAAGGCCCAGATGGGTATATATTCAATGTACAATTATGGTCTTGTATAGATAAACTAGAACTGGAATTTCAGCAAGGCTGGGAAAAGTTTGTGCATCATTATGAACTGAAGATGGGGAATTTTCTAGTGTTCAAATATGTTTCAAAGTATTTTTTTAAAGTTAATATATTCGATACAACAACTTGAGAGAAAAATCAAACACAAAGGAAATCATCCTTTCTTGGTAAGAGATAGTTTTTTCGAAAAATATAGAGTTTTTTTAAGATGATAAAACTATTTCTTACCAAGAAAGGATGATTTCCTTTCTGTTTGATTTTTCTCACGAGCTGTTGTATTGAATATCTTCACTTTAAAAGGAGATTTTGAAACATATTTGAACACTATAAAATTCCCCATCTTCAATTCATAATGATGCACAAACTTTTCCCAGCCTTGCTGAAATTCCAGTTCCATTTTATCTATAGAAGACCATAATTGTACATTGAATTTCTCCCCATCTAGACCTTCTAACACCATATTTTCTATGCACCTGCATGTGCATTCTCAATTTAGAGTGGGAAAATATTATTTTGGATGCGAGGGAGAGAAGCCAAACACACTAGAAAATTCCCCAGTTGTTGTTTTTACCATACTTTATGAGCTTTATTTTTTTACCATGCTTTATGAGCTTTATGGCTTCCAATAAATTGATTTGGACTCTTAAAGACCCTAAAAATCCCTCTACCACCACACATAAAATGGATCAACCTTTTTTGTCTTCTATAAGGTTATTTCTTCCAATTTGTTGTCAATTGAAGTCTTCTACATATGGAAATTTATGGATGTATAAGCATTCCTCAACCTCCAAAATGACCAAAACCAACTTGCAACTAATTTGCAAAAAATTTTCATTACAAATGAAAATTTTGTCATGACAACATGACAAATTTTAATAAAATTATACATCTTTAGATTTTTATACAAGATCAGTAAACAAACATCTTGATAAAATAGTTCACATCTCGAACCTCACAAGATCTTCAAGCTAGCATGTTATTTTATCATCAAAAAATGGAAGTACTTCCATTTTGGACTTGTTTAGCCCTCCGAGTAAGTGGTTTGGGGTCATTTCAAGCACCTTGAATGGGTCTCTGACCTTGGATCTGTCTTTTCCCCCTGTTGTGCCCCATTTCCCACTTCTCTCCAGCCTATTTCTGGAATTTTAACCTGCAAATCTGAGATTCTTGACCTCAAGGTCAAAGTCTACCTTTCTAGGTAAAGGTCAACCTCAACCCTAACCTAGGTCAAGGTTGAACTCAACCCTGACCTAGGTCAGAATTGACCTTGATTCTGACCTAAGGTCCAGATTTCAAGTTTGCGGGGTTTCTGGATGTTGGGCTTCAGAAAGATTTAATTCCTGCTTTCGGGTCAGTTCTTTTGATCTTCGAGGAAATGAATCTTGAAATTATATTTAACATAGTTCCACTTCTAGGGATTGTTAGTAATAACTGAGAGGGGGGGTGAATTAGTGGCCTCAAAAATTTATCCTTGAAACTTTAATCCATCAATCAATATACCTCAAATTATTAAGTCCCTACAAGATGTATGCCTTGAAATAATTAACTGTCTGTCAGTTTACCTTTTCTGTCCTTATTCTCCTGGATTATCGATAAGCAGTAAAACTTATTTACCGAAGCTTAGTAAATATGCATAGTAAACCAATCAATCCATAAATGCATATGTGAAATGTAAAACAATAAAGTAATAAACCATACACACATAACACATGGATTTTTAACGTGGAAACCCTATTAAGGGAAAAAACACTGGGACCGGTACCCCAAATTTTCACTCTTCTGAAGTGAGCCCTGTTAGGAGCCAACCCTGTTAAAGGTTATAAACACACAGTTAAATGTGACCTTGTTAGAGGATTTTTATACATAGGTTGTCACTTAGTATCTGGCATCTATGCTACCATCCTTGAATCAGCCTCCTTCTTAGATTGTCAATAGGCTTTAGGTAAGACCAATGCTATTATCATGAATCAACCTTTTTGGTAATCTATTAGGATATGCCTCAATTATAGAAGACGGTTAAGTCCTGCTCTATTAAGAGACTTAATGCTTCAATGGTTAAACTAAAACACAATGACCTATTTCTAATGCAACCTTGAATTGTAGATATTCAGATCTATTTACGTACAATACCTCTCTGATCAATGTTTCAATTCAATTCCTTTGTGCTTCACACTTTCTGCTTTGTGATGTTGTGTTTCACTGTTCGTCGGTGTCTACAGAATTCTTTAGCTCTCCCTTAGCTTGATTGATCAGGACTGTATGAATTTTATCCTTCACCAGTTTCTCTTTAGCATCTTCTTTCAATTCACTCCCCCGTGTATCTGATTTCTTTCTTAAATGAATTATGCTTGTCTCTTATATAGACATGATATTCCTTTATTTTTGATTTCTTGATTCTTGATTCTTGGCGTGAAAAACAATCCAACCAATTTGATTTACAGCTTTAACTCCTGATTTATCTTGTAGTTATATTCTTGCCAACTGTATAAATCAATTGCTTAACTGTGGTTGAATAAAAAAAATAAAACAATTAGTTAAGGCTATCCTTAAGCTCTACCAGCTAGATATTTTTTCATTTTCTGATCTCTCTGTTCTATCGGTCAATTTTGCAATTCATCGACGGTGACAACTGCTAGTTTTGTCGATGCAACTTTAGTTAGCTTTGGGATCTCCATCCATCGGGCATCATTGAATCTTGCTTGTCAGGAAACACTATCTTCTTGTTTTTCGGGCATCACTGGATCTTACTTGTCAGTCAACACTGTCTTCTTATTCATTGGGCATCACTGTGACTTTATCTCTATCTTTACTGATGGTGTGCACTTCGTCGATGTGGTCTGTCACTTAGTGAATACCTGACTTTTATGCATTGTTGAAAGCATAACCTCTGTTCCATTGATTCTCTGAAGTCTTTGGAATTATGTATATGACCGTATAGATGATATCAAGTTGACATAAATGACAATACAAACCACTAACTGGTTTAATATTTTGCATCATCTTCAACATAACATTATCAAACATTCAATCAGTTACATGTCATCAATCTCTCCCTTGGCATTGATGGCAACATGCTATATTATCACACTATACTATTTCTAATACAACATTAAATACAATTGTTGAGATTCATCAAATTACCAAACAGTTTGTTTTGATAACTGATAAAAATGTCTGACCACCGGTAAGCTTTGTGTTAGCTTAGATTTGATTCTTGCAGCTTTCTATATTTTTTTTTGATGTGTTGTGTCTGACTTTTTTGCTTCTTGATGTCACTATCTTTTATTTGCAACTTTTATACAAATACTCTCCCTATGGATATGATCTCTCGTTGTTTGGAGTAATCTGATAATGAATAGTTTCTAATGATAATATGGATACATTCTCTCCCTTTGACAACAATGCCAAACAAATATTTGTCAAATATATGACATTCTGTCAAACAATTTCTTCTATCCATAATATATTACTTGAATTTCCCTTATCCATCATCAATATAACAATATGTTTTGGTGCTTGGTTCTGATATATACCTTTCTATATATATATATGTAGCTTTGAAGTTCATTTTTTGCTTGCATCAATCATGAATGATATTCTGGTAATATATGGCTGATGTAGCCTTCAGTCCTTTTACTGACTGGTAGACATGGGTTTGACCCCTAGTATTTTTATAAGGTACTCAAATGTATCCTTGGGCAGTGGCTTGGTGAAGATATCAGCCAATTTTTCTTTTGATTGCACATATTCAAGTATGACCTCTTTTTCTTGAACTTGTTCTCTTAAATAATGATACTTGATCGCAATGTGTTTAGTCTTTGCATGCATGACCGGATTCTTGGAAATATTTATTGCACTGGTGTTATCACAATAGATAATTACTGGTTCTATGATCTTCATATACATACCTTCCAGGAACTATTTGATCTATGCAATATTTGAGCATTTTGCAGCAGCAGCAACATACTCTGCTTCTGCAGTAGACTGAGAGATGCATCCTTGCTTCTTGCTAATCCATGTGACAAGTTTGTCACCCATAAAGAATGCTCCTCTAGTTGTGCTCTTTCGGTCATCAAGATTTCCATCCCAATCAGCGTTAATAAATACTTTCAGTTCAAATTTTCCTTCTCTTCTATACCATAAGCCAAATTCCTCAGTATTATTCAGATATCTTAGATTTCTTTTCACAGCAATTATATGTGATTCCCTGGGGTTAGTAGAAAATCTAGCAATAATTCCTACTGCATGTGCAATATCTGGTCTAGTGTGTACAACATACATGAGTTTTCCTATCATTGATCAATATAGAGTCTGATTTACCTCTTTTGTCTTGTCTTCCTTTGTTAATTTTCATCTAGTAGCCATCGGTGTTCCAACTGGTTTGGAATCTTCCATCTTGAATATTTTCAGGACTTCTTTGATGTATTTGGACTGTGTAATGAAAATACCTTCACTTTGTTGAATGATCTGTAGACCAATAAAGAACTTGATCTCTCCAAACATAGACATCTCAAATTCTTTTCTCATCTCATTAGTGAACAATTTGCATAGCATATCATTGCCTCCAAATATGATGTCATCAACAAATATTTCAGCAATCAAAATGTTAGCATTAGTATCTTCTTTCGAATAAAGATTACTGTTTTTACTAGTCCTCATGTATCCAATACTTATTAGATAGGAATGAAGTCATTCATACCAGGTTATGGGAGCTTGTTTCAATCCATACAAGGCTTTGTGAAGTCTACATACCATGTTCCTCTTGTCTGGATCCACAAACCCTTCTGGTTGCTCAATGTATACCTCTTCTTCAAGTATTCCGTTTAGGAATGTTGACTTGACATCCATTTGATATACTTTGAATCCTTTGTATGCAGCATATGCAAGTAGAATTCTTACTCCTTCTAGCCTAGAAATGGGTGCAAAGGTTTCTCCATAGTCTATACCTTCCTCTTGTGCATACCCCTTGCATACTAGTCTTGCCTTGTTCCTTGTGACTTCTCCATTCTCATTCAGTTTGTTCCTGAATATCCATTTTGTACCGATGACATTCTTGTCATCTGGTCTTGGCACAACTGACCATGTCTTGTTCTTCTCACTCTGTTCAATCTCATCATTCATAGCACTTATCCATTCTTCATTATCTAGTGCAGCATTAACAGATTTTGGTTCGAACTCACAAATCAAGCAATTTGAGTTTAAAGACTTAATTCTTGTTCTTGTACCAGCTTTCTTATCTCCTATGATCTATCCCTCTAGATGGTTCCTTCTTAAATATCTTGCAAGTATAGGTACATCTCTTTGTGTATTAGTTTGATTTTCATTACCTTGCACATCATTTTGATCATTATCCTGACTGTCGGTAACAGCATTCTGACTGTCGGTTGCAACATTCCATTGTTCTGAATTTAAGCACTGTTGCTTAGGTAGATTTATGGGTCCTTCATAGTATACAAACTTGTTGTACTCCTCTGGTTCTTTTATTCTTTCTAGTTCATTATTTTTTGCAAATTCATCAATCTTCACATTTGCACTTTCAACTATTTTGTTAGAAGCCTTGAGTAGACATTTAAAAGCTTTGCTTTTGGTAGAATATCCCAGAAAAATACCTTCATCACTTTTGGCATTGAGATTTCCATTTCTATTATCTTTTAAGACATATCATTGACTGCCAAATATTTTGAAGTAACTTACATTGGGTGTTTTACCATACCATAGCTCATAAGGAGTTTGTTGACAGGACTTTTGTGACCAGGTCCGCCAATAGATGTAAGTTGTCACCTGGTACTGGGGTACCACCCAAATTTGCTTGTAAAGGTTGTCCGGGGAAATGAGATTCCTCAGGCCTCCAAGCATGTGAGAGTTGGGTCTCGATAGTGCAGGCCTCGGTTGGGAGATGTGACTATTTTTCGAGGGGAATAGCTGGTTATCTTCAACTCGTCAACTCTGGGGATTCAGGTGAGTGGGGTTTTCTCCAAGCATGCTTTTACTTAAAAAATAAACATAAAAAGATCTTGCAGGGTTAGAAATATTTCATCTACCTATAGTTATGCTAAACATTCAAAACATCAACAATGCTCTAACACACTACACTAAATACCAAAGAAACACACAACCATCAGTTCATACTTCATCAGTAGAAAAAGAAAGGAGGTCGTTAATCTAATTTAAGAATCAGAGAAAAGGACATAAAGAACACAAAGCATAAAATACCATTAACCCAAAAGGCAGAATTCCAACAATTCCATTGAGAGAATTCTTCCTTCTTCATTAACATCTCTTCCAGCAAGCACTAGTGCATGGTACAATGGTGGCTCCAAGGGAGCATCTAACTACTTAAAGCTTGGAAACTATGGAGCATTGAGCTCTACAACTAAGAAATGAGAAAAACTATTTTTCTATTAACTGTGGACTGCAAAATCATCAATTTCTCCAACCCTTGGAATGAGGCCAGACTTATTATTTGTACCCATCTTTTGATCTAACCCTAGCCCTAACTTATGTTACACTTTACAATAAAATATATTATCCGGTGGCCGATACTACCTGCACCACTCTACAAAAGACCTCAAGACAGAAAAGGCCTGACATGTCAAAAGAATAAGACAAGAAGGATGAAGTGGAAGAATTAGCCTCGAGAAGAGAGCCAAGAAGGAGTAAGAATAAATTTTATCCCCCAGGGATCGAGGTTACATGCCTTATAAATGGGAAAGTGGTGCCCTGTCTCTGATGTGCCAGGTGTATCTCTGAAGCGGCACCTTGGGAAGACCATCTGTCAGAAACCTCCCATCGAGCTGACATGCCTTGATATAGTTTACCCACCTTCTAAAAACCTTTATTAACTACCTTGAAAGTGATCGGTCGGCCTTGGGGACCGGGACATGGGTCACTTAAAGAATACAAAATTCAGGATCCAAAATTCTAGGATCTGGGAACTTATGTTCCGAAGGGATAAATAATACAACACATTTTCCTTGAAAGTCTTCTCCAACTCCCGGAGAATCTCTATTGTTGTTTATTGTCATTGAAGGTCTGGAGGAGATGGGAAATTCCATCTTCATCGATGTCTCTAAGCCCAGCCCGCCTATACTTGGCCACCTCAATCTACTCTTCCAGGTCTGGAATATTTCCCTTAAATTCTTCTACCATTTTTACTGCATCGTGACCTTTGAGAACCATGCAAGTTATTCACATCATTTTTGCTCTGTCTATCCCCTCTGGGGATAGATACCTTGATTCCATTAATTCATCAAACTTCCCCAAAACATATTCCTCCGGCGTGCATGTGTCGGTGCTAAACGGATCAGCTCTGGAGACCTTCAAAACAAAGGATTTGTATAAATTGAAAGAATATTGGACTGCATTGACCTTATCACTCAAGATCCCCACTAGTTTATTGATTACCCCCAATGTGAGGTCAAGTTTGGAGTTTTGGGTCCTTACAAAATCAAATGATTCTTTTCTTAAAATTCTGAACTTGGAGACAATCTCCTCTTTGAGGCTGATGAGTTCTTCTAACTCAACCTTCCATGCCTCATAATTCTTGATATCTCCCTCCCATATGGAGATGGTAGTTTCGGCCTGGTGTAGGATGTAGCGGGCTGCATATAGATCTAGGAGTGTGGACACCAGGAAACGCTGGACGTTTCCCAACTACAAGGCAACCCATTCATCAACCGCTTGGGCCTTTCTCTTCATCGCCCGTAATGAGTCTATATCACTCTGAGGAAGTGGTGCATCTGATGTAGAGGCCCCAGGGGGAATAACACTAATGGGTCAGGCCAGTTCATTCAGCAGTCCCATGAGGTTTGCATTTTTCTCCTTTTCTGCCTTGAAATTCTGGGCCTCTTTCTCATAGCAAGCCTCTACTGCCTTGGATGCTTCTTTCAACAAGTTCAATTCATCTTTCTTTCCTCTCTTCCCCAGCAACACCTCTGTGACATCATAATCTCTGGCTTTCATCATTGCTTCGTCCACCTCTGGGGAAGGTGTCATGCTTACTGTGACTATTTCTCCACCCGGCTCGGTCTGAAGAGTGTGGACTGTCCAAGATTTCTTAGTCTTTAGTGGGTTTTGTGTGTGATCCATCATCTCCGCCAAAGAAATATGGGCCTTAGGTGTTGATAGGGCCTTTCTCTTTCGAGATTCCACCAACCACTGTGATGGTAGGGGTGGCTTTACAGCCAAAATTTTCTCATGTGATTTCTCCCTAGGTTCTTGTTGTGCCCCTTCAACAGTATGAGCCTCTTCTAGCTCCTTCCCTGTATCTTCTGACTCATCGGTGACATTTACTCCAGTGATACCTATGCCTTTTGCCCCGCTATCTATATCTTCAGCAATATTTGGATCTTCATTGGTTGCCCCGGGGTTCTCTTCTTCATCTTTTTGCTGCTCTTCCTCAACCTCTGTGGATGGGATGTTATCTTATGTTGGTATATCTTCTGGTAGTGGGGGAGGGAACATGCCAAGATTCAATGTTTGGGCCACAGTGATTACCTCCCCAAATGTTACCTTTGGGAGTGGCCTTTAGAACACGACGGTTGGGGTCACGGTGTTCCCGTGCGTCCGGTTTCCCCAGCTGATGTCATTTGTTCATTTTGCGTCTATTGGTGAGAAACTCCCATAACCTATATTTTTGGGACTCCTAAGGTATTCTCCTATTCTGCCCCCTTTTCTTCTTCCATTTGTGCTTCCTATTCCTGCATGGGTTCCTGCTCCAGAGCTTCCTCCTGAGCGGCAATTTCTTCCTTCGACTGTGCGATGTCTACCTGCAAATTCCCAAACTCATTAGTTCTAAACATATCATTAAATTATTCATGGGGGGGAGGATTTTCTGGGATGTGGACGCACTCTAGCTCATTCTCTGGCTCTCGGAGTCAGAAGAAACAAGCTATACTTCTGGGATGTGTGACATCCCAAGCTCTAGTTCTTTCTTTGGTTTTGGATTGAGCCTTTTCTTTTGCCTGGTAACCAAAGGAGGCCCCACATCCCTTAGGGATACCTACTCTTCTTCTACCCACATTCCTGTTGCTCTGACCATCAATGCTACTAGTGAAGAGGAAGAAGGAGGACGGACAGGTCCGGTCATGAGAACTGGAGTGGCCAACCATGTGATCAATTTATCTCTCATCTGCTGGAAGGCCGCCATGTCTACTTTAGCTAATCTTTTATGGGGGTCTCATGCAGGGTTGGAGTTCCCATTATTCCCTTTCCTTTATCCCCTCCCTATGAAGATGTTTCAGCCCTGGAAGAGGTTTTGGCCCTGAAAGTCAGCTTTTGTACCGTCAAGCCAACTCTTCGGGTGCTCCTAGGGCATACCCTCTTAAAGTATTCATGGCTATGGTCGACCATGTTGCAAGTGATTTCTTCAATGGTAGGCCCCTCCTAGGCATTCCAATCTACTAGTGGGAGGGCCATCTTACTTGTACTAGGGATCTATTATGGGGCCGGTGTCTGAGAAGTCATCTAGAAATTTTTGGAGATTCAATCTTTCCATCATTCCCATGGTCATCCGGATGTAATGCCAACTCCTGTCTTCAACATCATCCTGGAAATCTTCCCAAAAGTCCTCCATGTGAAATTGGTGGGGCTCTGATGCTCAGGGAAGTGCCAATGCAATTTTTCCAAGCGGATCATAGTTCTTCTACACTAGATAAAATTCTGCCAAGTTTAGGCTCTTGAGTTCACTTTCTGCCTCCTTGGCTATGGCCAGACTGCACAAGTAATTCCCACAAGTGATTAGGAATGGAACATTCATCACCTTCTTTAGAGCGTATAAGGCGTGCAAGTCCAGCATTTGTTTGCAATATTCCAAGAGGATTATTTTGTTCCCATAATGTTTGGGCAACAAGTAAGGTTTCCCAAAGAAGTCGGTTATCCAAATATAGGTATGTTGCTAGAATTGGATGTAGTAATGGCCATAACTTCTGATCAAATCCATTGCCTCATTGGAGAGGTGGTACCTAGCATCTCAGGTAGGTGTGAGCAGATTGTAGTAGATGAAGGTGTCATTCACCTGGCAAAAGCTGGGGAAACTAGCCTCCCATTGAATTTATGGGAAATAATCCCAGGGAGCCTTTTGACCTGAGCCAATCCCATGTACACCTGATGTGAGTAGCTTGTTAGTGATGGGTCATTACTATACTAAGGCCCAGAGAGCATAAGAGGTCATATATAATTTTTTCTTCCAGGCCACCTGAAGGAACTGAGAGTCTACATGATTAGAAATAATGGTGGCCCAATCAAAGTATTGCTCGCCAGTAGAAATGCCAAGCAAAAAGTAGTACATCCACCCTGAGAACTCTTGGGCATGGGGTTTCCTGAAGATCCAACATAGTGCTATAATCCCCATTTGGATACTTTCTTTAAACTCAGATCAGGGAATCTCTAATTTCATCTTTTTGAGGTCCCTCTTCGGAATCTTGAGCCAATGGTTGTTCATATATTGCCAGGCCATGACCTCTAGCTACTAGAATTGCCCCAAAGCATCAGATCTGGTAATGACGGCTGGATCATCAAACTGGGGAATACCCAAACCTACCCAAAAAGTTGTGGCGTCGAGAGACACCATGGGGGTGGGATATCTGGTCGGTTCTAGGGTGGCGAGCATGACGGCCCAGATGGAGGAGTTGTAATGTGCCACAAGGGTGAGAATAAGCTCTGGGGCCTACACTAAGCATGGAAAACAAGTGGCCTTCAAGATCCCAGAATCCCTGATACTGATCGCCAACGGATCCCCGAACTGTCATTCAATAAAAATTATCTTAACTAGGGCCTGCATCTCTGCCCACATACCAATGCTGGTATCGGTGATCAACTAGACTTGGGATTCAATCTTTGACCCCACAATAGCATTGTCCTTCAGATATTTCATGCTGAGGGGTAGTTTCTCTAAGGCCCTCTCGATTTTGGATCTGACGGCTACCCTAGTGACCGCCGTGGAGGGGAGTTCTAGACTCTCGGGTGGTGAAGATGTGGAAGCCTCAAACATAGTGAAGGCATGTTGTTTTGAAAACTTGTAAGGCAAGGCAACTATTAGATTTCATAGATAAATAATACTTCAGGATCCGGAGATCTTACCACCGAGGCGCGTCTTTTTCCTGAAAAGTTAGTTTGGGTCCAAAATCCTGAAAAGATATATATATAATGCAGACCTAGGAAATTAACTACTATTTGGGGTCGGGGGTTTCAGCATACTTAGAGAAAGTAAGATGTGGGTTGGACACAAAGGACCTGGGGTCTGAAAAACTAACCATTGGAAAATATGAGTGAAAAGTGAGTTGTCAGGCCTACGTGGGCGTCACATGGCTATGCAATAAATGGGGAGTTATGGTGACGATGGTGCCAACTATCTGAACATGCAAAAATTGGAGGCCACTTGGATAGTCTTGAATGCACATGTGGTACATAAATGAAACATGAAGTCTGATTGACGGAGGAGAGAGAAAACTGCCTGGTTGAAACATGCCAAGAGTCGAGCTTCAACCAGGCGATATTTTGTCTAGAATGAGCTTGCAAGCCTGGATGAAATACAAACAAAGTATGGTGAGCTTGACGCAAGACTGGATAGATACACACAAAATATACAACTAAGTACAGTGGGTCTGAAGGATATATACATGGAAAATAGAGGATATACATCATATTTATAGCAGAACAAAAATGTGGAACGGCTACCCTAACAAAACAATGCCAAAAATGTACAAAATATACAATATCCCACACCACATAAAGGGTGGACAACCCTCTGGCAGAGCCAACCCACAAGCGGGTAGCGAACCAGATGACAAGGACACAGAGCAAAAATGCAAACAAAGTGAAGCAAAAACAAAAGAGAAGGAAACACAAGGACAAAAGCCGAAAACAAAGGAAAGAACCAGAAACACCAACCTAGAATCTGAAGAATGGAAAAAGGGGAGAAGCACTAGACTGCTCTACAATAGCTTCCACTTCCAACATCATGCACAGCTACTGAAGATCACTTCATTGTTACTCACTAAGTTCAGAGAAGCATGCACTCAATTCTCGCTCAAATTGCCTATGAAGTCGCTCTGAAATTGCCTAAGTGTTTTAATCGTAGTAACTATGAAAATAACAAGTAAATCCTATTTATACCCAAGGTAAAAGCAAGTTACCCTTCTCTCTGCAAACTCTGGAATAAGTGAACCTCTAGATTCTAGGCCCAGGGATTCCAAATGACCATGTCTTCTTACAAAAAGAAAGCATCATGGCAGAGAATTCTGGAGTCCGAAATCCGGCTTCTGGAAAAGAAATGACCAACTCCAGGACTGGGTCCTGAAGACACAAGGAACAAAAGCAAAAAACAAAACCAACACCATGGGAAAGAAAACTCAGGGAAGGAAACTAAAGAAGCAAAGGCAAAGAAGACAAGGCAAGAGCCAAAAGCAAAAAACAAAGGGGGACCCAACATTTTGCACACAAAATGTAGGGATGGGTATGCAGGGCATAACAAATGGTGACTATCTGGGATGAATGCATTAGCACATTTGAGAATCAAAAAATCTCTGGTTAGCAAAACCAGAATAAATCATTACCTGAAGCATCTTGCTTGCAAGGTGTGAAACGTCTGAGAAAATTGGGATATACGCGATTCAATCCATGATCCCTTCATCAGTTGTGAAGTGTGTGCTTTGGAAGGAAGTCAAGCCGATGACCTTTGGGAGAAGTAGAGAGGAGGCACTTAGTATATCAAAACCCAAATTCATCAAATTCGCTTGTTTCTCCCAGACACCAGAGTTTTGTCCCACTTCCTTTTGTTATTTTATTCTCTTCTAGGTGGGAGGGCGGTACTTCTTTCACCATTGAGCTTAAGCTTAGCTAAATTCAATGATGGTACTTCTTTCACCCTTCCACCCACCTTAATTTTATTGAATGGGGATGGAAAAATTTGAACCTGAAAAGAACCTTTAAATTTCAGACTTGGGTCAATTAACCAGTGTGACCGATCTACCCTCAGTGTGTCTGATTACTTGTTCCTTAATTCTTTATTTCACTAACTACCAGGCTTCCAGGGATAAATCCGATGAAGATTACTCATAATTTGCTGCCAAACTTGAAAAATAACTCTGGAGACCAGACCAATTCCACCATGCTAACAATAGATTCTTAAGTTCACTGCAATGCCAGAGGCGTCATCCCGGAGACTAGATGTTATGCGAAGCATACCAGCCTTACAAGAGGGGGAGCAAAATGCTAGAACCCAAAAAAGGAAACATGAAAATGAAACAAAAATAAAAAAGGGGTGGCCCTAAAGGATGATGGCCCACAAGACTAATTACAAAGCAAGGCACCCCCAAACGAGGCACCGGGGAAGAAATATTTACAAGCAAGAAAATTTACATAAAATACAACTTCTAGGAGGCAAACCGGCCTCATTCAAAGTAATGTTTGAGAAACTGTCCATTGACGGGCAATTGGATAGGTTCCCCAATCATGGTATTGAGGTGGTAGGTATTTTCCCCATAGATCTCTGAGATTAGATATGGTATGAGCCAGAGCCGTTGGAACTTAGTGTGTTTCCCTTTCTTTTCCCGGGCCTTGTCCCATAAAAGGACTAAGTACAAAATCTGAAAGGCCTTGTATTGGGCTCTACGGTCAAACCATCTTTTTACCACAACTTGGTGATGCATGAAATGTTCAAGGGCTATGTCTCATTTCTCCTCCATCTACACCGGATTCAGGAGCCAAACCTCCACAATGCTATCACGATTGTTGAATTCCTGCATAAACTACAAAACTGGGATTTGTAAGTTAACTGGGAATACTAGGTTCTAACCATAAAATAGATGGAATAGGGACATTCCCAATGCAACCTTAATTCAAATGTGATCCACCCAGAGGGCGAATCTTAGCTTTTGGTGCCAATCCTGGGGGTTTTTTTCTAGCAAGTGCTTGATCACTTCAAGTAGATTTTTGTTCGTTGATTCAACAACACCATTCCCCTGGGGGTAATAGTTGTTGGAGAACTTCAAAGTGATCTTCTAGTCACAGGTCCATTCAAGTAGTTGTGCCAAAGAAAATTTCAAACCATTATCACATACTATAGCGAAAGGCATTCTGAATCTTGTGACGATGTTTTCTTCTAGGAATTTGATAACCACGTCTGTCGTGTTATTTTTGCAAGGTATGGCTTCAAACCACTGGGTGCAATAATCAGTTGTAGTTAGGATGTACCAGTGTTTGGTAGATGAGTTAGGGTTGATTTCTCTGATAAATTCAAATGCCCATTGGGAAAAAGGCCTAGCCTTGAAGATTGGTTGTAAAGGCATAGTCAGGTTGCACTCACGATGTACCACGATTTGGCAAGTATGGCACTTCTGGACGTGAGTGTAGACATCTTTAAATATGCAGGGCCAATAATATCCAGCCTGAAGGATCTAATGGGTGGTGGTGTTGGCTAAACCATGCCCAGTCCCAAACTACCCCTGGAATTCTTCAATGATTTTCGTAGCTTGGTCCCTATCAATGCACCGAAGGTACACTCCATAGTTCTTGCGATAAAGCACGGAGTTTTTGATCATGAAGTGGGCACTTTTCATCTATAGGGTGCGATGTTTGTTGGGAGGTAACCCCTCTGGGAATCTGTTGTTTAACAAGAGGTAAACTAGATCGGTGTACCACAGGTCTCGAGTGATAGACTCCACTGTGTACATTTGACATTCTATGTGAGGGGTCTCTTCATCCATCGCTCAACTTAGTCCTTGGCCACGGACTATCTTCATGGGTTGCATTTCTAAATCATATTATTGGAGGATGGCCATCCATTTCCCCCATCTCTCACCCAACTCACTCTGCATCAGCAAAGATTTCACAGCCTAGTCCGGGATGATGGCATGCACCTTGTTCCAAAGAATGTAATGCTAGAATTTCTTCACAGCATGAACAAGAGCAAAGGCCTATTTTTCCAATGATGAATATTGGACTTTGGTGTTCTTAAAGGGAAAGCCCATGAAAGCTATTGGTCGTTCTTCCCCCTTGACTTTTTGGGTCAATACTGCCGCTGAAAAATGCACTGAAGCAAAGGAGTAAATATAAAATGAGAGGGAGTAGTCTGGACTGGCCAGGATGGGTGCCTCCATTATTGTTTGTTTAATTTGGGTGAATGCCCATTTCTCTTCAGGACTCCACTCAATTTTGGTATCTTTCTTCATCATTTCATTGAGTGGATTTACTATCTCAGCGAATCCCAAGATGAACCATTGAACAAAGTTGATCTTTCTGAAGAAAGATCGCATCTCCTTCTTGCTGCCAGGCATTTGCAAATTTAGCAATGCTTCAACTCTCTCAAGGTCAATGGATATACCCTTCTCAGAGACAATATGCCTGAGCAACTTCCCTTTGGTGACCCTGAATATGCACTTCTTTGGGTTGAGGGATATTCTATACCGGTGACATCTCTCATAGATATGGGTGAGGTGGGAAGAATGGTCACGCCTGTCCTAGGAAAAGACGATCAAATCATCCATGTAGATGATTATGCCCCAGTTCACAAAGCCCTCGAATGCAATTTCCATGGCCTTCTAAAATGTGGCCCCTATGTTAATTAAGCTAAAGGGAATTCTCTAATATGCAAATGTTCTCCACTTGGTGGTAAATGTCATTTTATCTCTATCTTTGAACTTAACCATAACTTGGTTGTAGCCAGAGTATCCATCCAAGAATGACATCATTTGGGATCCGTTCACTACCTGCAACACCTCATCCAATGAGGGGAGAGGATGATTATCTGTGAGACCCACCTCAGTTAGTCCTTGTTTTTACTACTATTTTGTTTCATGCTTTCAGTGATTATGTACTTAGACATGCTTTGACTTTCAGCGAGACTTTTTGTACTATGAGGATCGGTGAAATCCTGTGTTAAATATTCAGCACCTAAATTTGTAATCAGAGTACTTTTGAGATATTATGTTATGATTCGGTTTCAACTTATGTTGATGTTTATATGGATCTAAATGCATGAGTGTATATGATGAAATGGTTTAAGGAACCAATGCTAGGATACTTCAGTTTTAAATGCAATGTGGTTTATATGCTTACCTATATTATTGACGTTATGTTCTGTTTCATATCATGTGTTTTGGATCTACTGATGTGTGCATTGAGTGTGCAGGAAGAGTTGGCCATGGATCTAAATCGGGGACCCAGTTCTGGAACCTATGTACAATACCTGTGTTTACCAAGGTCCTGTCTATATAAAGAGACATGGACCTCGTTGTTATGTGTTTATTTCATGAACGTGGTTTGCATGATTGTCATTAAAATAGTAAATGTTTATGTTATCAAGTCATGTCTAATGTTTTAATTTCATGTGCCAAATTTGGCAAAGTGTTGTAATTTATTATGGACATGACTAGTAATGGGAAACCAAGGTAAGTCAAGGGTTAACTAAGGTCATCTTTG
>MU223540.1:2315936-2333970 GCA_018584345.1 Thuja plicata | reverse complement strand
GATAAGCAGTAAAACTTATTTACTGAAGCTCAGTAAATATGCAGAGTAAACCAATCAATCCAGAAATGCATATGTGAAATGTAAAACAATAAAGTAATAAACCATACACACATAACACATGGATTTTTAACGTGGAAACCCTGTTAAGGGAAAAAACCACTGGAACCGGTACCCCAAATTTTCACTCTTCTGAAGTGAGCCCTGTTAGGAGCCAACCATGTTTTAGGTTACAAACACATGGTTAAGTGTGACCTTGTTAGAGGATTTTTATACATAGGTTGTCACTTAGTATCTGGAATCTATGCTACCATCCTTGAATCAACCTTTAGACTGTGAATAGGCTTTATGCTAATCTTACTACCATCCTTGAATCAGCCTCCTTCTTAGAATATCAATAAGCTTTAAGTAAGACTGATGCTACTATCATGAATCAGCCTTTTTGGTAATCTGTTAAGATATACCTCAATTAGAGATGATAGTTAAGTCCTGCTCTGTTAAGAGACTTAATGCTTCAATGGTTAAACTGAAACACAATGACCTGTTTCTAATGCAACTTTAAATTGCATATATTTAGATCTATTTACGTACAATATCTCTCTGATCAATGTATCAATTTGTGCTTCACACTTTCTACTCTATGATGTTGTGCTTCACTGTTTGTCAGTGTCTGCAAAATTCTTTAGCTCTCCCTTAGCTTGATTGATCAGGACTGTATGAAGTTTATCCTTCACCAGTTTCTCTTCAGCATCTTCTTTCAATTCCCTCCCTCGTGTATCTGATTACTTTCAAAAATGAATTATGTGTGTCTCTTATATAGACACGATATTCCTTTATTTCTGATTTCTTGATTCTTGATTCTTGGCATGAAAAACAATCCAGCCAATTTGATTTACGGCTTTAACTCCTGATTTATCTTGTAGTTATCTTCTTGCCAACTGTATAAATCAATTGCTTAACTATGGTTGAATAAAACAAATAAAACAATCAGTTAATTCTATCCTTACTCTCTACTAGCTAGATATTTTTTCATTTTCTAATCTCTCTATTCTGTCGGTCAATTCTGTAGTTCGTCGATGGTGACAACTATCAGTTCCGTCGGTGCAACTTTAGTTAGCTTTGGGATTTCCATCCATCAGGCATCGTTGGATCTTGCTTGTTGGGAAATACTATCTTCTTGTTCATTAGGCATCACTAGATCTTTCTTGTCAGTCAACACTATCTTCTTGTTCATTGGGCATCATTGTGACTTTATCTCTGTCTTCACCAATGGTGTGCACTCCATCGGTGTGGTCTATCACTTAGTGAATACTTAACTTTTATGCATTGCTAAAAGCATAACCTCTATTCCATTGATTCTCTAAAGTCTTTGGCATTATGTATATGACCGTACAGATGATATCAAGTTGACATCAATGAAAAGACAAACCACTAACTGGTTTAATATTTTGCATCATCTTCAACTTAACATTATCAAACATTCAATTAGTTACATGTCATTAGGGATATAGGTATAATTGGAATTTAATTGTCCTATGTAGGCCTCTCTAGAAGATTTTTCCCTAGATTCATATATAAGGAAGTCTTCTCTCATTTTCTCTAAGACTTGGAACCATAAATCATCAACCAAGATAAGAAGAAAGATGTGAAGAAAGCTAAGAAGAAACCATATACTCTCAAGAATCCAATAATTCAAGCACCTTCAAGCATTCAATTCATCAATGAGATCCATTGGTAGCCTTTGAAGGATTCAAGCTCTATAGAGCCCTCTTGTTGAAGATTTCTCTATTCACATTCCTCCAAGCCTCTTCCTATTCAAAGATCCATTCAAGATTAGTGTTTAAGATCTACAAGAAATTGATTTGAGGCATACCACATCTGAAATTCTACATTCTACATACATTTGGTGCATACATACTTGTAGATCCACGGATTCAAATCTGCCACAAAGGTTTCTATACAAGCAAGGTGAATTTGTTCATTTACTTTGTTTATCTATGAAATTTCAATTCAATTATAAGGTTAATTCCAAAACTAGGGTTTGACCAAGGAAAACCTCTCCCCCCAACAAACAAACCATTTTTTTTGCAAGGACAGGTTTGGAACAACAAATTGGAGTGCAGATCTAGATACCCTTTTCGACAAACTGTCAGGATTCGTAAACAAATTTTTTCTCAGACTGTGCAGGTTAGAATCAGACATTTTGGGTCAAATGTGACATTCATTTTAGGCTCAAAATCAGACCTGAGCTAGATTTAGAAATGATTTCTGGCTTTTCTTCGTCTCTTCGTTTCTGTTGCAGAATTCCCAGAAACTCAGTACAGACATCCGAAAACAACATTCTTCAAATCTGTTGCATTTTGAGGTTAGTACATGTCTTCAATTCATTTCAATTAAAGTTTTAATCTTCCTAAATCTATTACACAGTCTCTTCTATAAAATATAATTTAGGGTTCTTCTCTCTATCCCTATGCTTAATAGGTTGATTCATTTATGCATTGATCATTTCTTTGGGGTTAATCAATTTGGATCTTCCCTTTATGAAATATGGGGTTAAGAGGACAATATTACCTTCTCCACTATCTCAAAAATATAATAATAACAATACATTCAATTACTACCCCACATCATTATTTAATCTTACATTCTAATAAACCTTCCATTTTCTTATATTACATTTTGGTGAACCCGCGATAGACAACTCTTTCTTTTTGGTGTTAGATTTACATTTTTATGTTAGATCTTGTGTGCATATTAGATTAGCTTTCTTTTATGTTCTTTCATTTAGATTTCAAAAATTAAAATCAAAATCTTGTGTTTCCTAAATAAGTTCATTTGCATTGCATTTGTGCATGAGCTTTACTACTTCTAGTCCTACTTATAGTATCTCGATTAGAAGAAGCCATAGACTTATGGGTTCCTTTGATCCTGAGTCTTCCTCTACTTTCCTTAGGATCTCGGATGACAATTTGACCACTCATGATTACATCTCTACTTACACTCCTCCTTTAATGATTACATCTCTTCCAATTTCATCTATTCCTGTGAGTGTTCCACCGGTGTCTCTACCTACCTCACAACCTTCTTACCATAGCATTCCTTTTTCTTATTCCAATCCTCTTTTGACTGTGGTTTGAAATGTTCTACCAGTTGTGTCTTCCATTTCTTGTGCTTCCTACACTTTTCCTAGCGTTCCTAATGTTTCTATGCCACCTATTTCCTCTAATGATTCCATAATCATTAGTTTGACTCAAACTGTGTCATCTTTACAACAACAACTTGCATCCTTAACCCAATCCAAGTTTAGCATTTTCACATGTGACATGGGTAGTCCTTTATCCTTAGAAATTATTCATGCTACTGTCCCTCAACAAGCCAACATGTCTCGTCTTGAGAATTACAATGGTAAGGGAGATCTTATTACTCATGTTAAAACATTTCAAGTCCTTTGTAGTGATTATGCTCATGACCATAGGATTTTAACCAATTTGTTTTCTATAACTTTTCATGATAAGGCCTTCTAATGGTATTGTTCTTTACCTCCTTATTCTATTAATTCTTTTCCTAAACTTGCTAATACTTTTATCCAGCAATTTCAAAATAACATTGGTCCATAGGTTTCCTTAACTAATTTAATGCATTATAAACAAAACACTAAGGAAAAATTTTCTGATTTTATTGGTAGATTTAAGCTTTTGTATGCTCAGATTTCTTATCTTGTTCCTGATATTGATATTCAGCATATGTTTATTTCAAATTTACAAAAGGATATTAGAGATAAGATTCTTCTTACTGAATTTACCTCTTTTCAACAAATTTGTGCAGCACTTCATCATTATCAATTACAAGTGATTCAATTTGAGAGCAACACTCCAATGGCTCCTGTTCTAGTTGACAAGAGTGATGTTGTTCCTAGTCCTAATAAGTTTCAGAAACCTAACAACTATGTCAAGATAAATAAATAGGCAAATGCAGTCATTGATCAAGTTGTTGTTGCATCTAACAATACCACTTCTGCATCCACTGCTTTCCATATGAATCATACATTTAATCCTCTCTATGAATATTTACATTCTATTATGAGTAGAGTGTTAAGTACTAATATGATTACTTTGCCTCCAATTCAACCTCTTCTCCCTACTTCGATGGTATCAAAATCCTTCGATCCTAAATATTTTTGTCAATACCATCGATAGAATGACCATGATACTGAAAAATGTTATTCTCTAAAGCATAAGGTTCAAGACTTAATTGATTCTAATGCTTTATCCATTGATAATTTTGATGGTAGTCGGAATAAATCTATCTCTCCTCCTAATCAAAACCTTCAAATTTATACAAATCCTTTGCCTACACATGATACTAATACCATTGTTCAACTATCTTCTGTGGATATTGTTTACAATTCAAACATGCATGATCTCAATCAGATTGTTAATCATGTGGAGTGCATTGTTTCATCTCAACCTACTATTCAAGATCCTTTGCCTCCAGTTCAATTTTAAGTTCCACCTAAACCTTAGAAACAAACTAAGGATAAACGACCTAGGGGACTCTCAATCACCTTTGATGATTCTGAGACTATTAATTCTCCCAATGTTCCCCTTTATATTTCTTCTAGGATTGCTAATATACCTATGCATGATTTTCTTTTTGATCCCACATCTTTAATAAATGTCATTACAGAGGAAAAAATTTTTATGAAAAACCTGCAACGTGATTGTCATGATACATTTGATGCATGGATCCAAACTTGTAATGGTTTTCTCTATCCTTTACTTGGTTCTATTAACTTTATTGTTGAACTTTGTGGTAAAGTTGTAGATACTGCCTTCACTATCGTTCCTACTTTTGATCAGTCTCAAGTCAAATTTGGTTTTCCTTGGTTAACTACCATGCAAGTCGTTGCTTCTCCTATTCATAAGTATATTAAGTTCATTCATAATGGAGAAGTGAAAATGATTAATCATAGTTTGTATCAACCTTATAGGCCTAGAGATTGTGCTACTCTTGATTTCTCTTGGCCTTCATTACATAATTCATGTCCTCCTTTCCTTGATAAAAAATTTCATTCATATCAAGCCTATAAACATTGAAATATTGTCGACTTAATCATGCCTCAAATAGATCTTAATCGTGGTCTTTTTCCCACTCCTTCTATACCTCATTTATCCATTACATCTAGTTCTATTACTCAACCTCCTAGTGTTGCTTCTCCGCCTACTGAGAATCCTCCTCTCGAGCTTGTGAAAGAACCATTTGGTGTTCCTCCTAGTTCTCAACATGTGTCAAACAAAGCAAAGCATAATCCATCTGCTAATGAACTTCATAAGAAGCGTAGGGCTAATGCTAGGGCCCATGCCTCTGTTCTTCAAAATTATTTACCTTCTTTTGACCAGCCTATGCCTGATGTGTTGGAGGAAGTTAATGTTCATAATGATTTTAAGATGAATGATTATGATGATTCTATTTGCATCTTAGATCCCATTTTAATTAACCTTGATGAGGAAGATACTCTTGATGATCCTATCGATCCCAGTGATAAATATGAGACCATTGATATTGATACTGATTTACCTCATATGCTTTCAACTCAATTAATAATTACACCTAGTATCAAACATCGCGATTCTCAAGAGGATCCTTGTTTGGAACTGGCTATTATTCCTACTGTGTTAGATATAGTCCCTCTTGCAAGTTTCCCACCTTCCCTAAATTATATAAATCGAGGTAGGGAGAGTAGGCATTGCGCTTGATTGGCTTGTACTTCATGGTAGCCCTTTTTGTGTTTGCATGTTGTATTGTGCTTCTCTTGTAATATGTTTGCTAAATGTTTTTTAGACTCTTTTATACAACATTTGTTACTTTTTTGGTGCAAGGTGATAAAGGAATCAAGCCTGTTGTACAATTCCTCTATATGTATCTCTATTCTTCTATATGTTGTTTTCATGTTATGTTGTACTAGTGCTATTATTCGTAAATGTTTTCCTTGTGTAGTCCGCTTGGATCTGCGAGATAGTAGCACTAATTCTTTTTTGGTCTCCATGTTGTGGTCTGAAAAGATTCTTCTTCACAACTCTTGTGTTTCGTTCCTCCATTGTAATTGTAGTTCTACTTTATTTGGTGAATGAGGTCAATTCATTTGCTATAATATCATACCTATATTATCTTATGATCATACTGACCCCACAGTAGGTAGATCCCTTCTGTGTTCTTTGTATGTTTATGTGGTATTTCCCTTGATTTGTCTTCATTTGGAGGTCTGTGCTAAAAATGTGTCACACTTCTATGAGTCATTATATTCAAGATTGCTCAAGAATGAGGTCTCGAATGGCGACTCATAGCTCTCTATTCATGAAGTGCAAGGGTTTGTAATGGAGGCCCTCATATTGAACTAGTTTGTGCCCTTGCAAGTACACCATAAAACGAGAGATTCAAAGAGGAAAAGAAAGAATGCTAGTCTCCATGATCATCAAGTATGCATGCAACTGAAATCTATTCTATATGATAACAATGCAAGAAAGAAAATTAATCTATATGATAACAATGCATGATTATTCTATGAAAGGAAATACAAATGTAAGATTAATCTATGAAAGGAAATATGCAATCTTAATCTATGGAAGAAAAAATGAATTTAACTAATATGAATCTAATCTACATGAATAGCCATGGATGCAAGAAGAAGAAGACAAGAAGAGAGGAGTTGCAATATCCAAGCCAAAGTGCTCAAATTCTCCTCCAAAATTGCTCTCCAAACCTGCAACATAATAATACATAAAAATTCTATATCTCTGATTTGATCCCTTCTGATTTCTAAAATTAGATGGAGAGGGCTCCTTATCAAGGAAAGTGTGGAGAGAAAATGCATCCTCAAGAGCAATGTGGGATAAATCCCTAAAAAGGCAAGTAAGAGGAAAAAGCCCACCACTTAGGAATATGTGTGGAGAAAAAGGAGTTTTATTTTATTTTTATTTTTATTTATTTCCCTTTTCATCAAAAAGAGAGCTTTAAGAGGGGATTTTATTTATTTAATTAAAGAAGGATTTTCTTTCAATTAAATAAGATTATTTTATTTAATTAAAATAGAGATTTTTAATTAAATAAGATAATATTATTTAATTAAAAGAGAGATTTTAATTAAATAAGATAAGATCGTTTAATTAAAAGATTTATTTTAATTAAATAAGATTATTTCATTTAATTAAAAGGGATGTTTTCTTTTAATTAAATAATATTATTGATGAAATGATCACACCTTAGGAAATATTGAAATAATTGAATTAATTACAATTTGATCAAGGAAATTGGTTTGAATTGAAAATGTTCCAAAGCATTGATTCAAGAATTTGATAAATTGATAAAATGATAAATGGGGCCCATATTCCATTTTAGGATGCATACATTTGCCCCTCTTTGACTAATGTGTGATCATTCTAGGAACACATGTAGTAAAAGAATGCAGTTGAAGTGTGAGATCGATTTAAGATCACAAAACAACACAGACATCAACACCGTTGTAAATAAGTAATTGACATCAGAACAACGATAAGCTGATTGTAAAAAAGACAAGGTCAACACCGTTGTAAATAAGTAATTGACATGTCTGAGATAAGAATCTCAAGCAAGGTTGCCCCAAGTGGAAGAAATGATAGGATTGATAAAGCTAAATCAAAGATTGAAGTTTGATAGGTACTTCCCCCTCGTGATCGAAATTGAAATGAGATAGAGGAGAAACAACAAATTGATAAATTTGATCAAATCAAACTAAAGATAAGGTTCTTGATGTAAGATGAAAGATATAAGGATCAAAGAACTAAGGTAGATCATCCAGCATGAAATATTATGCCCCAAGGTTGAATTAGAAGAAAAGAAGTGGGGTGAAATACAATGGAAGATAGAAGTTTGGAAGAGGTGGAAAGAAATGGAGAGAAGAAAGAGAATTTGCCTTAAGAAAGAGAATGCCCAAAAATCAATCAACTGTTTAAGATAGAAAATTTTGATTAAGATCACGAAAGAAGATAAGGAAATTAAGATCAAACATGACCATAGTTGATTAAAAGTCCACAAGAAAGACGAAGGAAACCCTCTCAAACTCATAATGCAGCCTAAAATGCAAACTAACATGAGGTCTAACAATGCAAGCTACATGGTGTAGGAGCACCCAAACTAAACCAACTATTCCTATGTACCCTAGGGGTTCTCTCAAGGTCCTAAGAGGCCTTTACAAATTCTAGGGCATTGGGTTAGACACTGGATCAACATGTAAGGCCATAGTACAAAGATTGGAACATTATGAGCCCTTGGGTCACTATGAGTCATTTATGATCCCAAACCATAGATATAGGTTATTTTTGAGTTTTTAGTATTTGGAACCACTAGGGATCACCTAAATAACATCTTGACCAAATTTGGTCACTAGATTTGCATAAGTGCAAAAAATGTAAAAGTTGCTCAAAAGTTGTCGAGCAACTTTTGAGCAAACTTAACAAATTTTCAAAAACCAACTCCCAAACAGTCAAGTCAGTTCAAAATTTTCATGTAACCATTGGGAGAGCCTACAATAGCCCTTTCAGGAAGGTGGTAGGTTGATGATGTACTTTGGCATTTTGAAATCAATAAAGAGAACCATTTTCTTGCATTCTGAATGAAACAATCACCGTGTACGCTCAGGTACGGACAAAGGGGCATGTGAGTCTAACACTAGGAGTTAGGGGTATGAATTTTCTTCCATTTGGTTTTGGTCTCACGTCCTGATCGATTGTTGTTTGAAATTTATCCAATTTACAAACTCACTGCCTGAATTGTAGGCCCTAATTCAAGGTTTCTTAGAAAATTAAGTGTATTTCCACTTTCCACCATGGGAATTCAATAACCCTTGGTGGAAAGCTTGTTCTTATGATGATTTTCAATATTCTGCAAGATAGGTTCTTCAAGTTGCAGGGAAATGGCAATGGAGCAATGCCCTAGGTGTATATTCACATGTATGCACCTATCCAGAATTAGGACAGCAGTCATAATTTGAGTTTGGGGATTTACCATAGGCTCTAAGTTGGAGGAAGAGTCATTTTTGTACACCCTTACATGACCCAATCATTATTTTGTGCATTGGATGCATCTAGAAGACACTTGTAGTGTAAATGGAGGCCTAATTAGGGATAATTGCATAAGCAAATTTGTTTTTTACAATGTCTCTTTCTCACTTCCAAATCATAGGGCTTTAGTCCAAAGTCTTAGGCCATAAAGGGTTCTTGAATCCCCAATCAGTTCATAGAGTCATGTGGAAAAATCTCATTTGAGATCAAATTTCCCTCTGGGAAAGGCTACAAGTATAGTCTTGGGTTTGTGAAGCAACCATGCCTTATGGATTGCATTTGAGTGAAAGAACCATTGGAACTACTCAATAGGGATCTAAATAGAGCATACCTACAAGCATAGGTCACCCCTGGTCCTATACGTCATTTTGGGGGTATTCTTGTGTTAAGGGTCATTATGCTTGTGAAACCAACCTAGGTAGTTGGTGTTGAAGGATTGATAAGACCTAGTGATTAGGTTTCCCTTGGGGTTTTAGGGTTCAGTGAACCTTGATCAAGTCCTTCTTCTACACTTTTGATAAGTGTCAAGAATTTTACCTTCACAAAGTTGGAAGTCTAGGGTACCTTGCCCTATTTTGAGACCTCAAACAAGCTACTAGTTGCCAACTTTGCATCACTACATGAAAATGCAAAGGTGTACTTGCAATAGAGAAACTTTAATATAGGACTTTGTGTTATCATTCATAAGATAAAATTAAGGAACATATTTTCATCATTGGGCCATTATTAACGAACATCATAAAATCACACAATCATCACTAGTCACAAGCGCAATTATGAAGATATGAATGTGGTTTATATCGGATTGGAATGTGGAAAGATTCTAACATAAGCATCAAAGACACAAAGGTCAAGATGACTTCTCTATTAGCTTATCCAATTTAATGTAGCAAAGCCATGCTTGCATCAAGGCATAGAGGCTAGAATGACCAGAAGAACAGTTGTGCAAAAACAATCAAGGATGAAGTCTCAAATTTCCTAAGTGTGTCAAGAGAACAAAAAGAGACACTCAAGAGTTTCAAGACCACACCCACAAGAAGAAAGCAAATAAAAACATGCCCCATGCCCTAAGTCCTCTAGCTATGCATCACGGAGAAACTTATTAGACAAGGACACTCAACGAAAATCAATAATAGTCAGCATACAAAAAAAATATCATGACATAGCTCAAGCATTAAGTGTTGTGTTTAAAAATTTAAGTGTTTTAACTGATACTGAGTTCTGATGATAAGGATCAAATGCTTGCAAGAAGGTAAGATCACATGACAAAACTGGGTAAGGCCAAACTGATAAGTGTTGAAAAACACTTGATGTTAGGGGTTGTATTGAAAAATGCAGTTGAGGTGGTGTTGAAAAACACCGTTTGTGAGATGTCCTAAAGAATAATGCATCCAAGAGACCAAAGCTAACACAGTTATGCTCCCTAGACAAAGACAAATACCAATTCCAAACTAAGGCAACAAGGACAAGACATGATGGAGAAAGGCTAAGTGTCGAGGACATGTGCTAAGAAACAGGGGTGCAAAGGCCTCAAGTAGCGCCCGTTTCTAGGTTTTCACCACTTGGATTTTATTACAATTTTTTCTCTTTCATTTTTTTCATTTTTTTCTTCTTTTTTTTTCAGGACTTTTTATAATTTTTTTTGAATTTTTTCTACCAAGGCGCCTATTTCCAGGTTTTCACCAAGGCACTTTTTCTATTTTTTTGAATATTTTGAATTTTTGATTTTTTTTGTATTTTTGGAATATATAATTTTTTTGAAGATACATCAAAGAGCCTATTGCTAGGTTTTCACTAAGATGATCATTTTTTCAAGACATTTTCTGATTTTTAGAATTTTTGACAATATATCACTTTTTTAGATTTTTTCAAGATCAATAATTATGTACAAAGGATGCCCCTAGACAGAATGGGCATTATGGATAGAAATTCTTCAGGTGCAAGACATTGATAGGATCAGGGAGCTACTCTCCCTCTAATGTAGACAATAAATAAGTACCTATCCCAAAAGCTACTATAATGATGTAAGGTCCAAGCCAATTAGGTTCAAATTTTCCCTTTTGATCTCTATGTTGTTGATTCTTGGGATTCTCACGTAGGACAAGATCTCCTACTTGGAATTCTCTAGGGAGAACCTTTTTGTTGAAGGCTTTGGACATGCACTTTTGATAAACCCTCATATGGTCAAATGATGCTTGATGTTTCTCATCTAGAAGTTCTAACTCTTGAAGTCTCATGGCACAGTAGTCTTCATCTGTAAATAGACCTTTGAGGGAAACTCTAAGTGAAGGAATCTCAACCTCCAAAGGTAACACTACTTTAGCTCCATATGAAAGGGAAAAAAGTGTAGCACTCGTAGGAGTACAAATACTTGTTCTATAGGTCCACAAAGCCAAATTTATTTGTAAGTTCCAATCTCTACCATTCTTACAAACTATTCTATGCAAGATTGTAAGAATAGTTTTGTTGGATGCCTCTACTTGACCATTTCCTTGCGGGAAGTAAATGGAGGACCAATGGTGTTTAATCTTGAATTTATTACAGAGTTGTTTAAGGTCCTTATTTTTGAACTGGCCTCCATTGTCAGTGATAATCTCATAAGGCATTCCATATTGATAGATGATATGGTTCAGAATGAATAGAGAGGTTGTCTTACCTGAGGCAATAGAAAGTGGGACAACTTCTACGCATTTAGTGAAGTAATCAGTAGCAGTGATAATAAACTTGTGTCCACCTGATGAGTTGGGATGAATCTTCCCAACAAGGTCAAAGGCCCAGTGCTGAAATGGCCAATGAGATATAGAAGGAATGAGCTCCCTACCTGGAGCATGTATTAGGCTACCATGTTTTTGACACTTTTCACATGACTTTGCAAAAGCTACTGCATCAATCTGCATTGTAGGCCAATAGTACCCTTCCCTAAGCAACCTTCAGGTCATGGAAAGACCATTGGAATGTCCCTCATAGATGCCCTCATGGATGACTAACGCTTGGTCAGATTCTTCCTTTTCTAAGCATCTAAGAAGTGTTCCATCTAGACCCCTCCTATATAAATCACCAGCGATAATGGAATGGCGAGAGGCATTTCGAGTAAGGTTTCTATGTTTAGATCGGTTAAAGGTTTTAGGAATAATGCCATCATGAAGGTATGAGTAAATGGTA
The DNA here is from genome assembly GCA_018584345.1 of Thuja plicata. Lineage (NCBI taxonomy): Eukaryota > Viridiplantae > Streptophyta > Pinopsida > Cupressales > Cupressaceae > Thuja > Thuja plicata. Next base: position 2,321,716 of record MU223540.1, on the reverse strand, counting down.
CCATAACGGGATGACTCGCGACCAACAAGGGTACAAATGACATGGCTTTCTTGAGAGTCATATATAGGGTGATGTAGCTCTTCCACCAGGAACTCAAATCTTGATTCATGTTGCTCTAACTGAAGGAGTGAAGCAAGTGTAGCCATAGTATCAACTGCTTTTTTTTCTACTCTAGGGATCTACTGAAACATGACAAATGTGAAGTAGCATTTCAAGGAATCAACCATTTTCTTGTAAGGTACCATTTTCTCATGTTTTGTTTGATATTCATCATTAACTTGGTTGATTATCAGCTGTGAATCCCCGTAGATGTGTAACTCTATCATTCTCCATTATATGGCCATCTTAAGTCCATTTTTTAAAGATTCATACTCAGCAATGTTGTTTGTACATGGGAACAATAATTTATAAGACTTAGGGAACGTGTACCCATGAGGAGAAACAAACAACACACTAGCTCCTGAACCATTTTGCATAAAGGATCCATCAAAGAACATCTTCAATTTTCTTTCAGTCATATACATAAGGTGCTCATCTGGGAAGTCAACTTGAATAGGTGCATTATCTTGTATTGGAAAATCAGCCAATTGATCTACTATGGCTTGTCCTTTGATTGCTTTATGCTCAATGTACTCTATGTTGAACTCTGAAAGGGTCATCATCCATTTAGCAAGTCTACCTGTGAGGGCGGCCTTACCTAGCAAATATTTGAGTGGATCTATTTTTTTATGAGGTGGATAGTGTGCACAAGCATGTAATGTCATAACTTTTGGGAAGCAAACACAATTGCAGGGCAAGATTTCTCAATACCGATGTAGTTAACCTCATATGAAACAAGAGTACGACTAAAGTAGTATATTTCTCTTTCTTCCCATTTTCATCAAGTTGAGCTAGTAATGCCCCCAAGGAAAATTTTTTAGTTGAAATATATAGAATAAGTGGTTTCCCTGGGATAGGAGGCATTAAAATGGGAGGATTTGTCAAGTACTTCTTGATTTGATCTATAGTCTTTTGACAATCCTCAGTCCAAACACATTTGACTCATTTGTGTAAGTTCTTGTTGAAGGGTTGAGCTCTATCCACCAACTGTGAAATGAATCTCCTTATAGATTGAAGACATCCTTGAAGACTCCTCATTTGACTAATATTTCAAGGAGGTGGCATATCTATGATTACTTGGACTTTTTCAGGGTCTACCTCTATTCCTTTTGCTGAAATGATGAAGCCAATTAGTTTTCCAGAGGTGACTCCAAATGCACACTTTTTAGGATTTAACCTTAGTTTAAATTGTTCCATGCGATCTATAATGACTTCTAAATCATCTAAGTGTGTATCTCTTTGTTTAGACTTTTCCAAGGTGTCATCCACATAATATTCCATGTTTTTATGCATCATGTCATTAAAAGAAGGTTTTCATAGCTCGTTGATAGGTGGCTCCTGCATTTTTTAATCCAAAAGGCACAACGTTCAAACAATAGGTACCCCATGCACAAGTGAATGCAGTCTTTTCTTGATCTTTAGGAGCTATCTTAATACGATTATATCCAGAAAAACCATCCACCAAGTGATAAATCTCATAACCCGCAATCATATCCAATATCATGTCTATATTGGGAAGTGGAAAGTCATCCTTTGGGAATTCTCTATTGACATTTCTAAAATCTGTGCAAACTCGAATGGATTTGTCACGTTTGAAAACTGGTACAATGTTTGATATCCATTCAGCATAGGTGATAGCTCTTATGAATCTTGCACTAAGGAGTTTCTCCAATTATGCTTTGACTAGAAGACCTATGTGAGGATGCATCTTTCTTAATTTTTGTTTAACTGGTTTGACACCTGGAGCTATGGAAAAGTGATGCATGATACGATTAATGTCCAACCCTGGCATATCTGAATAAGTCCATGAAAATTTGATTTTCTTTTTCTGCAAGAACTTAGTGTAAGCTTCTTTTTCTTGAGGTGACAAGGACTTAGCTAAGTGTACTATTTGTGGAGCCTCATTTGTACCCAAATTAACTGCTTGTGTTGTTTCAATAAGCATTGAAGATCTTTCTTGAAAGTAACTAGGGAGACAATCAAGTACCTCATCCTTAGGTGCCTTAGAGAGGTTTTCACCTTTGGATACATCATTTCTTTTTACTTTTTTTTGTTCTGACACCGCCACACAGTGGTTTTTGCCATCAGAACTCTTATTCTTTTTATTTTATTTTCTTTTTATTTTTTGACTAAGGTACTTGATGTCTAGCTTTGTCATGCTAGTAGCCGGTTCACTAGTGGAAGAGACTATTGGTTCAATGGCATTTAGGTAACAGGATATCTCATAATCATTTTGAAATGTTAAGAGCTCAGGTTCTTGATAGCATTGGGACCAATCAATGAGGTCAGGATGAACAAGAGGCAATTCAATGACTGGTTCAAGGTTATAAATGTGAATGATATTATCGCTGGTGACTGAAGAGTCAGAGTCAATCAAGTATCCCTCTAAGCTACCCAAATCAAGATTCATCCTAACAAGTGAAGAATCATCCACTAAGGCAACATGTGGGTTCAAATCCTCTAATCCTACATGTGACTCATTGGCTACCTCAGGTTGACAACTATAAGTGTGAACAACATCAATATCTCTATCAACTATGGAAGACTCTGAGAAAGAGTCCCATTCATACTCATGTGAACTTATGTCTGAACTGTGACTAGGATGCTTACACCATGAAGGTTTGGTACATCTTGATGTGGAAGGTCCAGTGTCACCTTCTCTTTCCATTAAACAAACAAGATTCTTTCTTTGACGTTCTTTGAAAGGAACTTCTGCATCTGATTCATCTTGTTCTAAGGTTGCAACTGTCTCATGAATGACTAGACTATTTGAATCTCCCCAAAGGAGATTAGTGGAAGGGACCCAATATTCACACATATCTTGTTGATTTGTCAAATTAGGAACATATTCTAGTTCATCCCCACTATCTGACTCATCAAAGAGAGGATTAGTGTGCTTATTGTAATTCTCAAATCCAAGGCCAACCAGCTTCTTAGACTTGCATCCAAAAAGAGCATGATCAAGCGGTTCGGATCTAGCATCCAGATTGTGATTAAGAGTGCCATATCCAAGATAGCCCATCTATTTGACAAAAGTATACCCTCTTCCATAAGCCTTAGGAGAGGGAGAGAAGTTTTCATTATGCATATATTTTTTTTCTCTATAGATCCAGTCTCTAACAAATGTCTCCTCTTTCTCATCTTGAATAGGCACTGATGATTCTACAAATGTGCCAAATAAATTCATAGCTAAAGAGGAAGGTTTCTTTTCTTGCGAAGGCTTTCCATAAGACTGAGGTGAAACTGGTAATGTTGTGAGGGAGTTGAGTTGATAATCCCCATGCCAAGGTCTATCAACTTAAGCTTGTCTTTGCATTTAGCTAAGGTAGCATCAAAATCTTTTGCTTCTCTATTGAGGGGAACATGAGCCCCTACTAAAATTGAATTAACAGATAAACTGTTATCCCCAAGTATACAAATCTCTATTCCATTGTAGGGGAACTTAACACATTGATGGTAAGTAGATGACACTACTTGCATATCATGAATCCATAGTCTACCAAGTAATATATTGTACGCAAGAGGACAAGCGTCAACTACTTGGAACAAAATATCTTTTTCAATAGGGCCAATCCTAACATGAAGGATGACCAATCCCTTGGAACTTCTTTCTTCCTCATCATAGGCTTTGATAGTGATCTTCTTTCTGGTATCTATGACTTCTTCTGAATAACCCAACTTCTTAAAAAGACTCAAAGAACAAATATTAATCCCAACACCCCTATCTATCAACACGTGCCTAACATGGGTTATGTGGATCATGACCTCAATATGAACGGTGAGATTGTGTGGGTGACTCAAATATTTATCATCATCCTCCGAAAAGGTAAGGTAATGAGGGCTAGAAATATGGTTAACCATGTTCTAGAATTGATCAATGTCTAAGTTGTTGGGGATGTTTTCCTTGCGCAAAGCATCCTCAAGGATTTTCTTATGTCTTGAGGACAACTCTAAGAGCTCAAAGATTGAAATTTGAGCTGGGGTTCTTTTTAACTGATCAACAAGGTTGTAACTTGACTTAGGATCAACTGCCAGTTTTAAGGTGACATTCATGGATGCCACTTGCTTTGGTTTACCTACTTGACTTGAATTGGGTCCTCTAATGACAATGGGACCTTGACTTCGTGTGACAACATGAAGAGTTTGTGATGACATTCTAGAGTTAGGACCCCTTAGCACCACAACGGGTTCTTCAACAAAGATAGGAGGAGAGTCCATGCCTATATCATAACCATAGGGATCTCTACCCCTCATCATTTTGACATTTTCTTCTACAACTTGAAGCATGTTGATAGTATTCTCTACATCTATGTAAGTATAATTGACCTCAGCCTTTCCATTCTTAGGTTTAGAGGTTTCCCCCTTCTCATACTTGGGCAATGGTTCTTTGAATTCCTTATGATCGGTGTTGGTGTTCAATCCATCTATCTTAAGATTTCCATTGTCAATTAGATCTTGAATAAGATGCTTGAGTTTGTAGCAGTTTTCAATATCATGTCCAATGCCATTGTGAAACTTGCAAAAAGATTTCTCATTCCACCAATGTGGCTTAACATCAGGTATATAATGCTTCGCATGATCTTGAGGATGTGCAAGGTTGTTGGCGATAAGTGTTTTTAAGACATCCTCATATGAGTCACCAAGTTTTGAAAATTGATGCCTCTCTTTCTTAGGCCTATCTTGGTATCTTAGTTTGTTCTCTTGTTGATTAGATGTATTAAGCTTCATGGCTTGAACAGCACTAGACAAGTGGAGCACAGTTTGATCTTTAGGTTGGGAGAAGTCCACAACTCCATCATTGACCACTTGTTTGTTCCTATTCCAATGTGAGTTCTTCCCTTTATCCTTGTTAGGGTTGTTGTTATTTTGACCATTGTTGTTGTTGTTGTTTCCATGTTTTGTCAAAATTCCTTGTTATTTTAAAACATCCTCAATCCTACATGCGGTTTCAAGCATGGTGTCAAAGGAATAAAAAACCATCTTCCTAACTTCATACCGCATTTCGGGAACCAAGTTTCTAACAAGGATATCAATCTTTTCATTTTTAGGAATGGTTCTAGAGTAGCGAGAGCATTGTCCTCTCCACCTTTGCAAGAAAGTAACAAAGGATTCCCCTTGATTTTGCTTTAAATTGCATACATCCAACATGGTGATTGATCTTGAAAGATTGTATGCAAAGTGTTGAACAAATATGTGAACAAGCTCTTTGAAAGTCTTAACAGGGGGAGTTATGTTGGTGAACGATTCCATCGCTTGACCCTTAAGACTCCTTGGGAACAATATCATGAGGTATGAGTCATCTTGATGGAACTCAAAACTTGTGGTATAAAACTGGCATACATGATCATGTGGATCTCCATTCCCATCATATTTTTCATATTGAGGAATTTCAACCTTTCTAAGGAACTCTTTCATGTTAATACTTTTGTCAAAAGGATTAGGACAAATTGAATCTAGCGAGAATGAATTATTGGGTGCTAACATCTTCTCCATCATGTTCTTAAGTTGTTTGATTTCCTCTTCTTGAGATGGGCCTTGCTTCTTAATCTTCTTGTCCACATCAAAGTTGTAGGGGACTCTAGCACCCTTGTTGATTAAACTCTCTAGGAACTTGTCTTTGTTTTGCTCTAAATATTTCTCCACATATTTCTGGAAAAGTGGTTCTTGTTGCATTTTCATGA